>CM046035.1:3778568-3993513 GCA_025215565.1 Flaveria ramosissima
TTCAAAGAAATCTTCTTAAAGTAAGTCAAAAGAAAAAAGAAGAACTGATGATCGAAGAGATACATCATCGGCAAAGTCTTCATCAAATAACAACAAAACAGAGCCCATTACTGTCATTCTGGACTTTGAAGAACAAAAAACAGCTTTTGCAGCTTTCAGTTCAAGTTTTCAAGCTTACCTGGGAAGCTCATTAACATCTGCCAACATTTGCCAGCAAGACTTGGAAGAACTACATCCAGATGTAGTAGAGGAGATGGATCTACAATGGCAAATGGTAATGCTTGCTTATATAGCCAAACAATATCTCAGGAGAAATAAAAATTTGGCTGCTGCAAGTAAATCATCAAAGATTGGTGTTAATAAGTCAAAGGTAAGATGTTTCAAGTGCAATCTCTATGGACACTTTTCTAGAGAATGTAATCAACAATCAAATCCTGACTTGACACAACATCAGCAACATCAGTCTCACCAACCATCATCATCTCAAAGATCATTCAGACAACCACAACTTACCAACTCATCCCCACCAGCCACAAATACATCAGCAGGAACAAGTAACTTTAAAGATACTGGGCTGATCATACTTCAAGATATAACCTGTGACTGGAGTATGTATGAGAAGGAAGTCTTGGAAGAAAATCAAGCTTTAATGGCTCACATGGAAAACAAAGTTCCACCCATGGCTAGAGAGGTAAGAGATAGGTTATGTTCATAAATATGTGTTGAGGAAGTTGAAAGATATAGAGTCTATGCTCAACAACTGGCTGATAAAGTTAAAGTAACAATGATTTTGAATGAATCTCATGTAAGAGAACATAAATTATATCAAATCAAAATTAACTCTTTACAAAAGGATTTAGATAAACTTGTTTTAGAAAATTACAGTTAAAAAGCACAAGTTGAGCATCTAACCACTTCCTTAACTCAATCCATGGCTGATCATGCATCAACTGAAGTTAATCTTCAAAAGTTTCAACTTTCATCTCAGCAGTATGAGAAGTTATTAAATTCTCATATCGAATCAAAGAATAGGTATGGGTTGGGATACAATGTTGTGGCACCTCCTATAAACAATAATTACTCACCTTTACCTGAATCAATGACAAATAACTTGTCAAATCATTTAATGCCAAGCACCAAGTTTGCAACAAACTCTAATCAACAAGTTTTTCATAATAAAACTGGGTGAATGAAACTGAGTCTTCTGAATCAGAAAAGATTAATCAAAATGACTTAGAATTTGACTTTGATGATTGTGATGACTTGGATGATTCTGACGAACATGATGATCTACTGATCATTGGTAAGAATGTTGTTTTTGTTGGAGCATATATTGTCATATATAGTGTGTCCGTCGATTGTCGAATAGTCTAGACTTAATGTAATACACCTGATATATTGTAAACACATGAAACCGGGTCATTCGCAGGAGCATATGCGAATGAGACTCAGTCGTGCGACTGAGCCTTGTTCATAGGCCAGTCATGCGACTGAGAGAGGCGATTGGGTCATTCGTAAGACTGAACCATAAGTATGGTCCCGTCGCACGATTGAACCATACGCATGGTCCAGTCGTACAATTGAACCATACGCATGGTCCAATCGCACGAATGGGCCCAATCGCATCTAATATGGGCCGAAGCCTATATATACCAGTTTCAATGTGTAGAGAGATCAAGGGTTTGGGGAGGGAGTCTGCCCGGGGCCTAGGGCTGCCGGATGAGAGGGGAGGTCATGCTCGATCTCCCCTTGCCAAGAGTCTTGATTCTTATGTTGTAACGAGCTTGTAATCATTAGGTTTTAATCAATGAAACCAATTTTTGATAGTTCGTGTTATTGATTTGACTTTTGGTTGTGGTTGTTTATTCTTCCGTCAAGAACATGCTCGGATGTTTACCGATCCAGTGACCTCACAAGTGGTATCGAGCCGGTTACTACTGGAATGATCTAACAATCATTCTAGCAACCCGAGCTCTTGATTTCTGGATCTAATTTCAGATATTGACGTTAAACCCACTTCGTGTTCTTCGTGTTTTGCTCAGATCTTGTTACGTGTGTTGTTTCTATGTTAAAATCGAACTCAAAACCACGTTCCTATGACCCTTGCGAATCTGATGATGTATATTTTGTTTCGGTTCATGTAAAATTCATCAAATTAGGGTTTTTGGCAGCTTTGGCGGCTGCAGATCTGAAAATCTGCGTTCAGACCCATTCGTGCGACTGGACCATGCTAATGGACCATTCGTGCGACTGGACCATGCTAATGGACCATTCGTGCGACTGGACCATGCTAATGGACCATTCGTGCGACTGGACCATGCTAATGGACCAGTCGTACGACTGGAGTACGACTGGAATGCGACTGGAATGCGACTGGACCAGTCTTATGACCAGTCATGCTACTGGACCAGTCTTATGACCAGTCATGCTACTGGACCAGTCTTATGACAAGTCGTGCTACTGGACCAGTCTTATGACCAATCATGCTACTGGACCAGTCTTATGACCAGTCTCACGAATATATCATTCGTATCAACCATTCACATGAATGTGATATTTTTCCTCCACGTCATACGGATGAACGGTGTTCCAGACAAAAAAAAACTACCTTTTGCACAGATTTGAGGATGAGCAAAGCACATTCACCCTGAGATTCTTTTGTCAAATAAGTTTGATGTATACCCCATTATCCGTCGGACTTCCAGAATAGGTGAATGAAGTTGGAACACGAAAGAAAGAAGAGAAGATATCAGCAGTCGGTGCTGATTTTGTGGGGTAGTCAGGAGCATCTGACTATTTATGGGCCAATCAAGTTATATTTATCCGCACAGAGAGGATTCTCATTCTTAAGGGGAATCAATGTATAGAGAAATTGAAGACGCAATCAGAAAGTGATGATGTGAGCAGGTTTCCAATGAAGAATCTACATGCATGCTGATTTGTTTGATATTGTCGGCTGTGGATTGGAACCTTCAACCTTTTGCCCAATACACCGTATGAAGACGCCAAGAGAGCACAATGTTTATATATTGGGATATGCTGAATGTGAGGGGGAATTTCTGCAGGTGTTAATGTTAATCAGGTTAGCCTGTGTGAAGATTGAAGCAATGGAAAACTGTTCATGTCATTAACTGGAAAAATCAGTCATATGGGGAATCTTGATGCTGTGATGGTGTTCTACAAAGTAAACGAAAGCTATTGTGCCTAAATTCATTTTCAGGGATATTGTAGCAACCTGACGGAGCGGCAACGTTGGCTAATATGGTTTTCGTTTGATTCTATTGACAACTAGAGCAAAGATTGACCGAAGATTGTAAGAGGTGTTATCTACTATTCGCAAGCAACGTCCAAGGGGGAATTTGTTGGAGCATATATTGTCATCTATCGTGTGTCCGTCGCTTGTCGAATAGTCTAGGCTTAATGTAATACACCTGATATATTGTAAACACATGAAACTGGGTCATTCGCAGGTGCATATGCGAATGAGACTTAGTCGTGCGACTGAGCCTTGTTCATAGGCCAGTCATGCGACTGAGAGAGGCGATTGGGTCATTCGTAAGACTGAACCATAAGTATGGTCCAGTCGCACGATTGAACCATAGGCATGGTCCAGTCGTACGATTGAACCATACGCATGGTCCAATCGCACGAATGGCCCCAGTCGCATCTAATATGGGCCGAAGCCTATATATACCAGTTTCAATGTGTAGAGAGATCAAGGGTTTGGGGAGGGAGTCTGCCCGGGGCCTAGGGCTGCCGGATGAGAGGGGAGGTCATACCCGATCTCCGCTTGCCAAGAGTCTTGATTTTTATGTTGTAACGAGCTTGTAATCATTAGGTTTTAATCAATGAAACCAATTTTTAATAGTTCGTGTTATTGATTTGACTTTTGGTTGTGGTTGTTTATCCTTCCGTCAAGAACATGTTCGGATGTTTACCGATCCAGTGACCTCACAGTTTTTGAAACAAACATTCCAAAAGTCCTTGAAGAAAAAATCATTCCCAAAGTTCTTGAAGAAACAAAGTTGTCATATCATCCAAAACAAAGAAACATGCTGAAGACTATTTGCAAGAGAATAACTTAGCTAAATGAAGGTCTTCAAAAACTTCATCAACAACAAAAATCTTCAAATGAAGAAATTGAAAAGTGTGCACTTACTGAAGAAGTACACACAGTTTCGGTAGATAAAGTAAAGAAGAAGCAATCAGCAGATCCTCAGCGGAAGAATAAACCTTCTTTAGAAGGAGATCTGCGGAAAACCAAATCTACTGATTCAGTAGATGATCTATGGAAGGCAAAATCAGCAGCAAACAAATCAAAGCCGTAAAAGCTGAAAGAGGATAAATCAACTACAAAAATGGAAAAGGATGCAAAGCCTCAGAAGTTGACAAAGAATAAAAAAGTAACTGATTTTGACAAAGAATCAGAGGAGATGTATCGTAAATGGTGTGATATGAATAACCACAATACTAAAGATTGTTACTTCAGTAGTTATTGTTCTATTTGCAATATGAACAATCACATGACATCTAACTGCTACTTCAACAAACATTATGCTATTTGTAACAAAAATAACCATTCAACTCAGGAATATTATTTTAACAAAAAGAACAAGACAAAGAGCACAAAGAAGAAACAATCTGATAAAGCTGGATCAAACACTTTCAATCTATTGATTGTGAAAAAGATTCAATAACTAAGAAGCAATAACAAAAACAAAAGCCAAATCTAAAGGAGAAAACATCCACTAATGTTCAACCTTTGAAGAAAAGAACAACATTTCAACAATCAAAAACACCTCACATAAGGGTGGATTTGACTGAAAAAGAAACAAATGCTGATGATGCTTTCTTTGATAATTTTGAAAAGGGAACTCAAGTACCTCATTCAAAATCAAAAGATAATGAAACTTTCAACAATCAAGATTCATTATCAAAGCATCAAACCAACAAAAATAAGGTGAATGAAGAAGAGATTGAGAAACCAGGACCTAGTTCAACAACCTCATCTTCAACATAATCATCCTCACCTGAAACAACTCAGAATGAATCAAATAAAACTAAAATTAATACTGAAACTTCAAGACCTATTCATGAAGGAGTAACAATTTTAGACACTGCTGGCAAACCCAAGATCATTAAGGCTTGGGTTGTCAATTCTAACTGATTTCTTTCTATGTGCATGAACAATCTTGGAGAGCTGACAACAAGTGGTATGTTGACAGTGGTTGTTGCAGGCATATGATAGGAAATGTTCACTTCTCCATGACTTCAAGCATAAAAATGTCTCATATGTGGCATTTGGTGGGGATAAGAAGGGAAGTAAAATAGTTAGTGGAGGAATGGTAACTAATGGTGTGCTCAAATTTGAGAAAGTAAACTATTGTGAAAATTTGCAATATAATTTACTGAGTGTGTCTCAAATTTGTGATCAACCACATTATTTGATAACACTAACTGTTACATTCTTAAGCCAGGTTTTTCAGTTCTAAAAGATTGGATCATTCTTAAAGCATAAAGAAAAGGAAACACATATGTTTTGGATATGAACAACACTTCACTCACAAGACATGAAACATTCCTCCTATCTAAGTCATCAGAAGATGAATCTCAACTGTGGCATAGAAGGCCTGTTCATTCTAACATGCAGAACATGAACAAAATGGTGAAAAATGACCTAGTCATTAGATTTCCAAAGAAAGAATTTTATTGTTCAAATCATTTTCCTTCATGTTACAAAGGAAAACAACTTAGAGTGTCTCATAAATCCAAAATGATCAATACAAACACTACACCACTCAAATTGCTTCACATGGATCTGTTTGGTCCAACCAATGTGATGAGCATTGGAAAGAGGCAATATTGTTTGCTGATAGTTGATGATTTCACTATATTCACATGGGTATTCTTCTTAAAACAAAAGAGTGAAACATCAGAAAAATTAATGGACTTTGTCATCAGGATTGAGAATAAACTTGAATTAAAAGTTAAAATTTTCAGGAGTGACAATGGGACTGAAATTGTTTCTGTGCATTTTAATTCAACATGACATATGTTTGGGAAATGATAGTACACTATGCCTTTGCTTCTACCTGAATTCTTAAATATCATTAAAATCTGATCAAGTTACTTGATATGTGAGTAGGTTAATCTTGAGTGGTAACTACACTATGAGCATGCCAAACATAATGCAAAGTGACTGTTTGTGCGAAACTTCATTTTAAGGATACCATAAGTGAGTCTTATTCTGATGTGACAAAATCACTCATCTAAGCACACTATGTACCAACACTTTATAATATCTATCTTTGCAAATAATATTCCCTCTGTTTTGTGTAAACAAAAACCTAGGTGTATGATCACCATGGTATACATTTGTAACCAACTGGTGAAAAGATCATGATCCTCATCATCCCTCTGTTTTGTGTAAACAAAGTCCTTGGTTAAAGCCACATTTGTTTTACGTAAGTAAAGCCCTGGTGACTTGATGATGATCATATCTAAGCTCTTAAAAGAATCCTTTATGATCAACTGTATATTAAATCTAGAGCTTTTACATCAATGCATTAATAAAATGTCAAATGCATCTCAAGATACAACTTATAACTTAAAATACATAGTTTCTAAGTGTGAAAAAGTGACGATTTGAATCATAAAGGGAGGACAAACTCTAAGTGATTTGAATGTGAAGCCCATAACAGTTACTCACCAATAAACATGAAAACATGATAAACATCATGCCTAGTTGATAAAATACTCTTGTATGGATTTAAGTGGACAAACATACTTGCAATCAGAACTAAGATCAGGTATCATTTCAACAAATTAATCAGGAAGATGCTTAGTGTTACAGTATGATCTCATTCTATATGTATATATGCTTGTGCATAGTACTCCTTTCAATTTTGTTTAGTTTAATTTGTTTTTGTTTGGACAGACATGTGTCTTTCATGATATTGTTCATAGAAATTTATGATAAATGCATTCAATAATCATTAATAAAAAATTTAGGGGGAGTAGAATCATGAAAATAAGTTAACAACAAAATTGTCAAATGAATTGTCAATATGAAGGAATTGGAACCTGAGCACTAACTTGGCTTTTAGATACATGAAGTTTTTAAAATATAAATCTTCTTGTACAAAGTTGGTATGAATACAAAGTCAAAAGGTCCAATAGCAATAGATGGTTCTACCAGTTGATTAGGACCATACAATAAAATAAGTTTCAATCATGGCATTTTAAGCATCAGAAGAAGCTACAATGCGAAACTTAAGGGGGAGTAAAATATGACTATCCGTAGATTGGTATCCTACGAATGAGTTAATATTTTACAAGTATAATTCATTTCCAGAGATTGGTAACCTATGGAAAATCAAGTTATGCTTCAATTCAATTTTAAATTTCAGTTTTATGTTGTGCATCCGCAGATTGCCTACGGATGAACTGAAATTTGCGGAACAAATAAATTCCCCGGATGAGTAATAAGAAAAGTGGGACCCACTTCATTAAATAAATGAAATAAATGTGTCCGAGGGAGTATAAATGATGTCTTTAACTTGGAATTCATTATTCACTTTTACAGAACCTTTTTGACCTAAAAGTTCGTTCGTCAAAACCTAATCCCTCCCTTATTTGATTTCAAAATTACTCAAATCCTAAACATCAAACAAAGCTTAGAACCGGTTTCGGGTCTTAATCTCAAGGTTAATCATGTCATAAACACCAGTAATGAGCTGATTGATTCATCATTGTCAGTTAAACTCGTTGTATTCTTAAATATGATGACCTAGTTCTAACATTATCGTCTTCATTCTTATGAACAGATGGCTAATCGATTTGCAAGCAATCACAATCTGTGTGCGTTCTTAAATCCAGACGACCCCGTGTCGGAAGGATGCAGTGACATCATAAGATACTTACGACGATCCAGGATCTTCTATGCTTTAACGGCGGAGCCAGTGATTCATCAAGATCACATAGTCGATTTCTGGAACTCAACTCAAATTGAGGAAGATGGAGAATTTAAAGTGATTATGGCTGAGATTAAAAATGAAAGACTAAAAATAGATGAGCAGACCATGAGAAGGGTACTAGAATTGGGAGAACAAGAAATAGGTCACCCAAATGTCTTTGATCATGAGTACATTAAGAAGATATTTCTACTGATGGGTTATGATGGTGACTTTGAAGAGGAGAGATCAAAAGAGGGAGATTGTGCAAGCCCTACCGGTTTCTGTGTCACACTTACATGAAGTGTATCTCAAACAAGAAATCTAGACTGGATACATTCTCAAGGCACATCTCTTCTGGAATCATAGCAATCATTGAAGGAAGAATATATAACTACTCTAAGTACATCCTCAACTGTTTATGTGACCAGATAAGAGTGGAGAAGAATGATAAAATGTTCATGTTTCCAAGGTTCTTACAATTAATCATCAATGCTGATCTACTTGGTATTGCTAGAGATGGTGATGTGTTTGTTCAAGCACACCTACGGAGATCTGTACTGAACAAGATTAGTGGGAAATATCAAGGAGAAGACATGCCAATGTTTGCTCATATGGTGGATGCTAATGCCAACATCCCACAAGAACTGGTATGGGAGGACTAGCAAGGAAGTTCATTTGATAACACTGAGGAAGTCTCACCTTCAGCTCATCAATCACCCATTCACCAACAACCTCAATCACCCCAACCACATTCACCAGCCAGTCAAAACACTCAACCAATCTCTCCAATTCACCCTCCATCACCAAATTAACTTCAAATATAACTTTTTCAACAACCTCCAACCCCTGAAAATCAATCTATTGAGAGCTTCTACACCGGGGAGACAGAGTTAGCCTCACAAGCAAGTACAGTTCAACTGTCATAAACCAAGACTGAATCCCATGTCCATTCAAGTGACACTGAACCCAGTCTCACTGACCATCAGCAACAACACTAACCACATGAAGAACTAGCCAGATCAAGTCATTGAGTCAAGTTCAAGTTCAGCAAGTGTAGTCCCTAAAGAAGTGAATGATGATGAGATTGCTACTCAACATCACGAAGAGAAGAAGAGGCCAACTATGTTGATGTGGTTGCCTACAATGAAGATGATCTAAGTGATAATGATATCCCAGTCAGCGAAAGTTATCTGGTTGCTGAATATAACAAGCTTGTTGTAAAGTCTAACAATAGAAAGCAAAGATTTCAAGAGTTGAAGGGAATGATAAAAGAAAAAGATGATCAATGATGAAGCAAGAATCTAGTCTGAAAAGATTAAGAGAAAATATATAAGAAAGCAATGAAGTCATTGATGCTCTACATGATCTTGTTAGATAACAAAAAGAGTCAATTGAACATGAGAAGGCTGAAAAAGAAAAGCTTGTGTTGGAGAGCAACAAAGCTAACAAGACTATACAAGAACAATTGGCTCAGCTGAGAAGAAAGGATGAGGAGATTAAAAGACTGAGAAAACAGATAAAGGACATTGAAACTAATGATCCTGCATCAAAACAAACAAAAGAATTTGTTGAAGCCTCAATGCCAATCATTCAATATTGAAGGAAAAGGAAGTACTTGGGTCCTGTTATGAAGGAAGTGATTGAAGTACAAGATTCTCCCAAAAGATCAAGGCCAACATCACCTGAGCACAGTCCTTCAATGGATGTATCAACGTCTAAGCCAGTGACTCATGATGAAGCTGAGAGTGATGCTGAATGGAATGAGCTCACAAAGGATGAATCTCCCAAAACAGACAAAGAATAAAAAGTTGATGAATTGCTGACCATCAAAGACATACTGGAAGAAAGGCCTGAATCCTCAATGTTTATGACCATAATAAATCATGGCTTTCCGTATGACATGGTAGAAAGGATGAGCATGAGTGAGATGAAAGATATGCTGAAAGAGTTTGAGCTGGCTAGATGCATGATCCCTAATTGTGACTATGAAGCATTCACAACATTTCAAGCCATTCAGAAAATCAAGATAGATCTAGGCCATTGTGACATAGCAAATCTTAGCAAGTTCAATATGATCTGTTGGCTACAGGGTCACAACTACAAGGCACATGAGCTTAAGGGAACAAAAGTTGGTGAACTTAGGAGGATGATGGAACTTGTACTGGCTATTGAGCTTGACACAGGAGTGAGATTCAGAACTGAAGCTCCAAACCCATCCTATGAGCAACAAAGCAAACTCCCTGCTAATCCTATAACTGTTGAATCTAAAGATCAGCACAAAGGGAAAGAGAATCTGATCAGAGAGCCTAGGGCAGTTATCCCTGGCAAAGTATGGCCTCTAGGAACAACAGTCAGGGAAATCACTGAACAAAAGTCTACCCTGATAGAGTTATATGACCACATCACAACTCCCAGTTCTGTGGAAGACAGGATTATGGCCTGGAAATATGATCCAGACTGGGATTATGCAATCATCAAGAGGACAACTGGAAGAATTGAATACTTCCATGATGTAGAAAAAGTATTATACGTGCTTGAAAGTGACATCAAGGATCTACAGAGCTTAATTATCACTAATTACCCAATTCACTCAAGAGGAAGAGACTTTTCTGTGTCAGTAGGAAGACTAAAGACCAAATTCAAAGATGATGTACTTAAGGAAGCAAGAAGAGAAGATGCTGATCATAAGAGAAGAATGGAAAGGGTGAAAAGATCAAGAACCAACTCTTCTACATTGATAGATGATGAGCTTTTGAAGAGAGTTGGATACAACAACAAGAATGCAACAGTCATTAAAAGATTTGATGGAAATCAATACACATATCCCATAACAGTGTTTAGAAAACCAAATAATTGGTGCTGTTGAGGAATGCAGAAGAAAAGAAAGCAGAGAAGATGAGAATCTTTGATCCAGTGGAGATCAAGCTTCTACACCCTAGCTACACATCATACTTGCATGACAAATTCTTCCCAAAGCTATTTGATGAAAGAGCACAAAATGATCTATGCTTATTGTTGGGTTTGTTAGAACATAAACATAGTTTAACCATTTAAACATTGTGAAAATGCAGCGGAAATGAACTTTATAACATAATTTATGAACTGAAAAATCGAGTTCTATTATGATATTATAAAGTTACAAACAAACCCAGGAACAAAGGATATGTATATGTGAATATAACTAGCTATAGAAACACATAAATATACAATATGGACAACCATAAAGAAGCTGCCATGAACTACCTTCCAGCAGCGAAAAGGCGGATATGGAGGATGATATGGACCAAGAAAACGACCAAGGCACCAAAAAGGAGGTCCTCTCAAGCTTGTATACCCCAAGCACTATAGCAAACACCTTCTTGCTAGGGAGAAGAACACCAAGATCAATCCAAAAACCCTCTAAAATGATGCTGCTGGCCGAGAGATTTTTGAGGAGAGAAGGAGTTGCCTTTTGTGTGAAATGATGTATATAAAATAGTCACTTGCACACTCTTTCTAATGTGTGTTTTCAAGACAAAATAAAATGATCCCATTGGACCATTGGGAGGCCGAAAATCAGCCTTCTAGAAGGGGTTTTCCCACCCAAAGTTTAAAAAAAACACACATTAAAAGGTCATGTACATTATTTAAATTAAACCCCTTTTAATTTAAATGACTCTTTCATTTTATTATTTAATGTTACTTAAACCTATTTAAATAACAATACAAATAATAAAATTCATCAACAAAATATCCTTATAATTTGTTCCACTACAAATGCAATATTTAGAAAACCTATTTTCTAAATTTGGTGTGATTATTTAATTGCATGATCATATCATCAATTAAATAATTGTTTGTGTTTGCAAAGCTTTTTATTGGGTATAACCCGACTTGGATCATAACGTACTAACCGCATCAATATTCTACGTGTCTTGGGCATATAGAATCCAACAATCTCCCACTTGCACAAGATTCATAGAAAATTGATGCAAGCAGTAAATACCGCCTAACAACGGTTTACTACCCTTAATACGCATGACTTATAGCCATTCAATAACATCATCCCATTCAAGTATCCTACTTGAAATGATTTAGGTGAATTAATCATTTATCCTTTTGTTACAGATGTCATGTTAAATCCAAGGACACAGAATGATCATTCCTTGTTGATTTAACTTAATCAGGCCTTAGACATCTTGCTCTCAACGAATAAGAGGAACAAATTCCATCTTGACTACATATGTTTCTCACAAACCCCTCGTGTCACGCCTGAACATAGCCTTACGTACTGTCCATTATTTCAGGGCAGTGAAGAACTAGCACAAGGTATAACACTTGGTGAATATCAAAACCCAATATGTATCTCAGGTCTGAGGAGACCAAATGATATTCGCCTTTACTCAAATTTACTTATGATCAATCTAGAAGATTCAATGTAGTAAAATTTGAGATGCGGGTCAGTCCAATATTTGTATCCCACAAATATCTATGAACTTTGGCAGCAACCAATTGCTCTATATTCATTCCTTATGAGTATCCACTAATCCAAATTCATAATAATCTTACCCTCATACTTGTTCCCAAAAGTATGAACGACTACGGACATTTAGAGTAAACAATTTACCCATGGATTAAACATGCTAAATTGGAACATTCATTGAAATATTATGACCAAATAAATTTATTCAAGTAGTAAGGGAGTTCCAAATATCCAAATACGAAGTTACAAATAAAATCCAATCACTAGAATATCGACGTCCCATGGCACATGTATGACTTTCATGCTTTTCCTTTTCTAGGAGCTTCGTAAGAGGATCCGCAATATTTTGATCTGTGTGAACTTTGCAAATACATATCTTTCCTTTCTCAACTTCATCTCGTATGTAGTTGAATCTTCGCTCAATGTGCCTAGTCTTTTGATGACCATGAGGTTCCTTGATTTGAGCAATCACACCCTCGTTATCACAAAAGATCTCTAGGGGGTCCTGAATGGAAGGGACAACCCCTAGATCGGCAATGAATTTCTTCAACCATGCAGCTTCTTGAGCTGCCAATGAGGCGGTGACGTATTCAAATTCTGTAGTTGATAAAGCCACCACATCCTGTTTAGAGCTCTTCCAAGAGACAGCTCCTCCATTCAGAATGAAAATGTATCCCGATTGTGATCGTGAATCATCACGATCGGTTTGGAAACTCGCATCCTTGTAACCTTTTACAACGAGTTCCTCATCACCAGATCCATAGATTAGAAACATATCTTTAGTCCTCCTTAGGTACTTAAGTATGTTCTTAATAGCCATCCAATGACTGCTTCCAGGATTTTGCTGGTATTGGCTTGTCATGCTTAAGGCGCATGAAACGTCCGGCCGAGTGCATATCATTGCATACATGATGGATCCAATAGCAGATGCGTATGAGATTGCCTTCATTTTATCTTGCTCATCCTTTGAGCTTGGACATTAAGTCGTACTCAATATCGTTCCTCTTTGAATAGGTACCGTACCTTTCTTAGAGTTCTCCCTCTTGAACCTTTTCAAGATCTTATCAATGTATGCACTTTGATTTAAACCAATCAACCGCCTTGATCTATCCCTATAGATCTTTATTCCCAGAATATAGGCGGCCTCACCAAGATCCTTGATGGAAAAACAACTTCCAAGCCAGGTTTTTACACCTTCCAAGGTTGGAAGTCATTTCCAAATACTAGTATGTCATCAACATACAATACTAGGAAAGTGATGATGCTCCCACTAGCTTTCTTATATACACAAGCTTCATCAGCGTTCTTGATGAATCCAAATTTAATTACTTCTTCATCAAAATGGTGATTCCAACTTCTCGATGCTTGTTTCAATCCGTAGATTGATTTCTTTAACTTGCATACTTTGTTAGGATGTTTTGGATCGATAAAACCATCAGGCTGAACCATGTAGACATCTTCCTCAAGATATCCATTTAGGAAAGCGGTTTTGACATCCATTTGCCAAATCTCATAATCATAATTAGTAGCTATGGCAAACAATATCCTAATAGATTTTAGCATCACAATAGGTGAGAAAGTTTCATCATAGTCAACCCTTGAGTTTGAGTGAAACCCTTTACTACAAGTCTTCTTGAAAACCCACTTATTTCCAACTACTTTGGAGTTAAGAGGTGGTATAACCAAGTCCCATACTTGATTGTCATACATGGATTGCATCTCAACGTTCATGGCCTCAAGCCATTTGTCACAATCCGAATTGGACAACGCATCATGGTATGTGATTGGTTCATCGAATCTATCACATAGCATCCATCAGTGAAAAATCCATATCTTTCAGGTGGATTACTAGTTCTACCAGATCTGCGAACGTTTTCTGTTTATTGATCAACTATTTGATCACTTTCAATATCCTCATGTTGAGTGCTAGTGTCAACCAAACGTGTATCGGGTTGCGGTTCTTGATCCTCTTCAAGATCCACAGTTCTACTACCAGTTCCTTCCATAAGGAACTTGGTTTCCAAGAACTCACCCTTTTTGACAACAAACTCCTTTTGTTGTATTGGATCATAGAAATAATATCCCATAGAATCTCTTGGATATCTAATAAAGATACACTTAGTGGAACGGCTTTCTAACTTGTTCGAGGTGGGAGTCTTCACATAAGCCTCACACCCCCACACCCTCAAATATGAAAATGATGGAACCCTTTCATGCCATATTTCATAAGGTGTCCTTTCCACTTTCTTGGTTGGGGCCATATTCAAAATACGGGTCGCAGAGAGCAGAGCAAAACCCCAAAATTACAGAGGTAATGAGCTTCTAGCCATCATAGATCGAACCATATCCAATAGAGTTCGATTTCTCCGCTCGGACACGCCATTATGTTGTGGTGTTCCCGGTGGAGATAGTTGTGAGACAATCCCACAACTTCTAAGATGGTCTCTAAAAGCATCATTCAGGTATTCACCTCCTCAATCAGTGCGGAGAATTTTAATTGACTTATTGAGTTGATTTTGTACTTCATTTTGAAAGATCATGAACATTTCAAAAGCTTCATTTTTGTGTCTTAACTAGTACACATACCCATATCGACTATAGTCGTCAGTAAAGGTAATGAAGTATCTTTCATTGTACCTTGTCATAGGTTTAAAAGGACCACATACATCCGAATGTATGATACCTAATAAATCCTTTGCCCTTTCGGCTTTGCCACTAAAAGGTGCCTTGGTCATTTTACCTTGTAAACAAGACTCACATACATTAAATGAATCACATTCACTTGTTTTTAAAAGACCATTCTTTTGTAGTGTTTGTATTCTTTTCTTGTTTATATGACCAAGACGGCAATGCGAAAGGTAACTGTCACTCAAATCCGATTTGAGTTTCTTGGTACTGATTTGGTACAATAAGCTATCATTCAATGTATTTTCACGAACCAATTCATAGATACCATTGATGGGAATAGATTTAAAGTAAAACATGTCATTCAAAGTAACATGGATTTCATTTCCAATAAATGATAATACATATCCAAAGTGTTTTAATAGGGCTACGGAAATAATGTTCCTAGTCAAACTAGGAGCATAAAAACATTGTACAAAATTACTTCCAAACCATTTGGAAGTTTCAAGATGTAGTCACCACGGGCTTCAACTTGAACTTTAGCCCCATTGCCCATGTAGAGGCTAACATCCCCTTTGTTGAAGTTGCTACTTCTTTTGAACCCCTACAACAAATTGCAAATGTGAGTTCCACATCCAGTATCTAATACCCATGTGTTAGAGGATATTAAGTTTAAATTAATATGGATCATGTATATGGTACCTGAGGTCTGCCCGGCATCCCTCTTTGCTTTCAACTCTTGGAGATGGACAGGACAATTTCTTGCCCAATGTCCAATCTCCCCACACTTGAAGCATGGGTCATTGGAAGCAACCTTTTGCTTCTTCTCCTGTGCTTTGGGTGGCACCCTTGCCACCCCTTTCCCCTTTCCCCATACGGGTCCCTTACCCTTGGCAACTCTTGCCTTGGGTGCGGGATGAGGCCTCTTCTTGTTTCCACCTTCATTAATGGTGAGAACGGGTAAAACCCTTTTACCCATGGCCGCCTCGGCCGTTTTGAGCATAGAGTGAAGCTCACCAATGCTTTTGTCCCAAGCATTCATGTTGTAGTACAACACGAACGTCTCGAACTTTTTGGTAATGCCATTGAGGATCAAATCCGTGGCCAATTCCTGTGAGACGGGAAAATACAGCCTTTCGAGGCGGTCAATGTGACTTTTCATCTTAAGTACATAAGATGAAACTGATTGGTTGTCGTCCATACGACATGCATGGAGTGCCCGAACCGTTTCGAAGCGCTCAACCCTCGCTTGCTGTTGGAACGTTTCCTTCAGTTGGGTTATCATGTCATAAGCTCCATGATGCTCATACTCCTTCTGGAGATCCGGAGTCATGCTTGCCAACATAAGGCAAGACACTTGGACAGAGTCCTTAGTGTACTTCATCCAATCGTTATAGGCCTCCTCATCATCCTCACTAGGTTGATCGGGGATAGGGTCGTCTAAAACATATGATCGTTTTTCTTGCTTGAGAACGATTCTCAAGTTTCGATACGAATCGATAAAATTGTTATGATTTAGACGTTCCTTTTGGAGAATCGCTCGTAAAGATTGGGCGGACGTGGATGAATTATCATGATTATCATTATTATTGGTGGTCATCTACAAAATTTTAACAAAGATCAATTTTAGTATTTTTGATATTGTTATTTTAATAATTAATACCTTTTAAGGTCATTTTCATATTAAAATCTAGAACCCAACATTACATTTAAATAGTGGTTAGGTGACATTTATCCCACGATTTAAATTAATAAGGTGGTCAACGATTGACGATTGCAACCATTTGCAACTTCTAGAGGTATGTGATCGACTTGAAACATCATATGTAAAGTCGGCATGTTAATCCCATCAACACCATTTGGAAACCATATCGTAGGTGATACATTTGACATGGTTTGCAAATCAAGACACCCTACTTACACACACGTGTGAGTTTGCCAAAATAAGCAGTTAGGTGACCTTTATCCCACGAATATGGCATTCTCACCTCAAGTCACAAGTTCCCTCAAAATGGTTAGGTGACCTTTATCCCACTAAGAGTCCCGAGTGACTCAAGTGTTGTGTAAAAGGACGGTGTTGATCTTATTTTTAAAATATTTAGAGATTTTATAATTCTAGTTTAGAAAACTCTATGTATTCATATTTGCATGCTTTCAAATATAAGATACCCTATGGTACATTGATTAAAACCCTTTTAATCTTTGATATCATTAAACAATATTAATAACCTTTTATTACCTTTTAATGGTTAAGGCCCATTTAGATAGTTTATTATGATCATTGATGGATTGTTAAGCAAACATCATATATAAGCAATCAACCACAATACCATAATCAAACAAATATTAGTGCATAACCATAGCATCTAAAGTGGCCACACTTGTTTGCCATCACAAGTGTGGTCCATAGGACATTCCTAAGGGACAAAACACAACACAAAAGGCTTCCATGAACCTCCCACTTGAAACCGCATCCAAATGCTCCATGTTTCTTGTGTCTTTCCTTTGTGCTTCTAACGCGTACATCTTCATATTACAAGATATTATATCCTAATACAAGATTTCTAGTGAAATGAAAAGTACCTAATCTATTTATTACATCCCAATAATAAATAAATTACACTTTAAACCAAGCACAAATAAATGATTATACAACCCAATTGAATGAATAAATACAACCATTACAATCATCCAAATAACACAAGGTCAAGGGCTAGGTTATGCACCATAATGAACAATGATCATATCATCCAAAACAGCAATGAATCCCCACTAAAACTCACGAAATTTCAGCCAACACAAACTGAAATTTTGGGTTTTATCTTGTCCAAACAAACAAACAATACAACATGCATGTCTTTCAAAGTTTAATCACAAGCATGTGTGATATAACTTTGAAAGTTTGGGGATTCATAATACATGAATATAGCAGCCCCTAAAGGGGTTTTAAAGTCCCATAAAACGATTTTTTTAAGGACAAAACAAGCTAGCTATCCACATAACCGGCTCTGATGCCAATGTTGGGTTTGTTAGAACATAAACATAGTTTAACCATTTAAACATTGTGAAAACGCAGCGGAAATGAACTTTATAACATAATTTATGAACTGAAAAATCGAGTTCTATTTTGATATTATAAAGTTACAAACAAACCCAGGAACAAAGGATCTTTATATGTGAATATAACTAGCTATAGAAACACATAAACATACAATATGGACAACCATAAAGAAGCTGCCATGTACTACCTTCCAGCAACGAAAAGGCGGATATGGAGGATGATATGGACCAAGAAAACGACCAAGGCACCAAAAAGGAGGTCCTCTCAAGCTTGTATACCCAAGCACTATAGCAAACACCTTCTTGCTAGGGAGAAGAACACCAAGATCAATCCAAAAACCCTCTAAAATAATGCTGCTGGCCGAGAGATTTTTGAGGAGAGAAGGAGTTGCCTTTTGTGTGAAATGATGTATATAAAATAGTCACTTGCACACTCTTTCTAATGTGTGTTTTCAAGACAAAATAAAATGATCCCATTGGACCATTGGGAGGCCGAAAATCAGCCTTCTAGAAGGGGTTTTCCCACCCAAAGTTTATAAAAAAACACACATTAAAAGCTCATGTATATTATTTAAATTAAACCCCTTTTAATTTAAATGACTCTTTCATTTTATTATTTAATGTTACTTAAACCTATTTAATAACAATACAAATAATAAAATTCATCAATAAAATAACCTTAAAATTTGTTCCACTACAAATGCAATATTTAGAAAACCTGTTTTCTAAATTTGGTGTGATTATTTAATTGCATGATCATATCATCAATTAAATAATTGTTTGTGTTTGCAAAGCTTGTTATTGGGTATAACCCGACTTGGATCATAACGTACTAACCGCATCAATATTCTACGTGTCTTGGGCATATAGAATCCAACACTTATATGTTCATATGATTCAAGTGGTGGAGAAACTACATGCTAAAGCATACAAAAGAAGAAGACATGATGCTGGGCTGCTGAAAGGAGCTGACATTGAAGAAGTATCAGAACTACGAATCTCAGAAGAAGATGAACTTGAAATAGTTCACAATCAAAGTGTGGTAGAAACTCTAACAACTGAAAAGGACATTTTGGGACTAAGTTTTGAGACAATTCAAAGGATATGCAGAATGGAGATCAAGTACAAATACGATGATCAAAAGGATGCAGTGTCTTATTTCAACAAGAAGATGGTGTCAAGATTGAAGGAGCTTTCAGTCTTGAAGAGCGGATTAGAAGTATCTAAGCCTAAGGGGGAGTATTGTTAGATCTAAGAACAATAGATCTAGATCATTTTGTATAGGCTTAGAACTTTAATCAAACTTGTAATGAATGATGGTAATTCATTATTTTGATGTATGCATTGTGTATATAGGTTAACCCATATGTGTGTTGATCTGTGTATGGTTGTAGGTACAGACATTATACTTGGTCAATTACTGAAATTGACTAAGTGTAAGAAACATCTACGGATGAACATTTTGCTCTTTCGTAGATATGTTTCTTACAAGTAACATACATCCAAAGATCATCTGCGGATGAACAATCAGCTCTGGAGTTCAAGTGAAGTCAATCAAAGAGTTCAAGTGATTACTCTTGCGGATCAGCAAACTCCTGCGGATGAGCAAACACCTTCGGAAGACTGAATACCTTCGAAATAACAGGTACCTTCGGAAGAACAAACATCTACGGAAGACTATGCAGCTACGGAGTCCAAACACTTGTATATAAATAATGCAAGTGTTACAAGTCAACAAGTCAACAAGACAGTTGTACGAATGTCACACCCCCGCTAAAAGCGGAAACACGGGGATGTAACGAGACCGGGATCGTCATAACACATGGTAAGCGATAGAGAGCAATATAAATAAATGATGACATGCGTGTCATGACGACACCCGACAACAAGGGGACTTGTGTCGTGTTTAGTCAATGTTCACGACAACATAGCCATAAGCAACATGATGATGATAACACATATTCACATAAGATGAAAATGTAAATGTTAATTCCCACAACCCGGGAACAAGTTTCAAAAGTTGATTATTGTTTACAAGCGTTAACATTGTTCAAAAAGATTGTTTAACAAAGCATGAGCTAAGTCGCAAAAATGCATCCTAGGGTCTCCACTAAGGCAGCACACCTAGATTCCTGGACTTGCATGATCACCTGAAAAGATATGCTTAAAACAGTCAACATAATTGTTGGTGAGCTCGCAGGTTTATGTAATAAAAATGTAAGTGATGCTGTAATAAATAAGCGCGTCGGAATACCGTGAATACAGTTATTACACAAGTAAATATCACATGACATGAGCTTTGCAACCAAACCTAGCGACGTACACAAAGAAATTGTCGGCATATATTCACCCAAGGGCCCGTTCCTGGCCACTGATGGTACCAACTAGTATACCATCGAACGAGGGTGGGGGTGTCAACCCAGTAGTACTACCAATACCTAACCATCGGTTCCCACACTGGAACTAAATAGTTGAAAAGATAGAACCACACAGCAGACCCAAGCATGTATCAAATAGTACTTGCAACACAGTATCACGTTGATTCCTTGTATGTAAAATGTATGTAAGTTGTACAGCATAAAAATTGTGTAAGCATACTTTTCCCCCAATTTGTAAATGATTGAAATATTGTGTAAGCGTAAAAAGGGGCCACGAAACTCACTTGTTAGGTGGTAAGTATGTATGATCGATGTATCCCAAACGTTGAATGCAAATAAACAGTCAAACACCTATTGACAGTTATTGTATAGCATTAATGATATGATATATGTATAAGCGCGTAATAATGATGGGTCGGTTCGGGTCGTATCGGATGGGTCACGTACAACACACACAGACTGACACACGTACTAGATCCTATGTAGATCCAAGTACAAGACATTGTCGCCACTAATGATGATGTTTAAATAAAAGTATCGTTGTTTATTGAAGAAGCATTGAATAAGTGTCAATATTTATAAGTCAATTTGGTCGTTGTAAAGCGTTAGTTCAATTTGTTCAAAATAGTTTCTGTACCCTTTCTCACGTTGACTTTAATATTTGTGGCCAAACAATGGCATTATTGTGTTAGTGTTACCTCGACACCACACGACATACTCACACCACGCACAAGGGGTCAAACACAACAAATTCAGTCGCATAACAAGGTCAGACGCACGACTCAACCTCCATTCGTGCGAATCAACCCTCAATCGTGCGAATCAGCTTCATTCGTACGATTGAGCCTTCATTCGTATGATTGGCCTTCAGTCGTACCACACAACACCCAATCGCACGACTCAACTTCCATGCGCACGAATCAACCTTCAATCGTGCGAATTAGCTACTTTCGTACGACTGAACCTTCATTCGTGCGATTGGACTCCAGTCGTGCGAATCACCTTCATTCGCACACATTCAGTCGGTCACCTGACTCAATCGCACACAATCACTCAATCGCATGACTCAATCGCATACACTCAATCGCACGCATGACTCAATCGCACACATACACTCAGTCGCACAACTCAGTCGCACGACATGCCTAGTTGCACAACTCAGTCGCGCGATTGACTCAAACGCAGATCCAGTCGCACGACCCACTCAGTCGCACGGCTCAATCGCATGGATGACCCAGTCGCCTGATCTGCAGAATCGCGACTGTGGTCGGGAGGAGCAGCCCCGAGCTGCTCTAAACACGGGTTTTACACCACAAGGACCTCCAGAAACACTCAACAAACATACACAAGCATAAAACACAAGCAAAGAGACCTCACACGCACCCATACGACCTTGTGTGTTCGGGTTGAACCCGAACACCCGAAACTCTAGTTTGGACAGCCGTGAAAAGGCTAGAAAATGGAAAACCAAAGAAAACTACCTGCTAGAAAGGGGTAGTCTAAGCTGTAGACGGTGCCAAGACGAAGAAAAGAAGACCTCTCGGGTCGGATTTGGTGCTAAGATGGTGTTTTTGTGTGTGAAGGAGATGAAGATGAAGAAGATGGTGAAATGGGGATTAGGGCTGGTATGAGGGTATTTATACGCAGCCCAAGTTTGCAAAATTACAAGTTTAGTCCCTGCACTTAATCCTCGAGTTTTCCCAAATTTTGTTCGGTTGAAAAAACGACTTCGTTAGGTGTTTTATATTAATTGTAAAAGTTCATTTAATGTTATTATGACTTAAGAAATGGTTATATTAAAACATTTATTATATTTATAAAATGATATATTTAACGTTTTCAAAAATGAATGTTTTAAAGGTCTTTTTAAGGTCATCACATGGTTATAACGAATGCACACACAACGATAATATTGCACACATGATATCCACATAATGAGCCAAATAAAGATGAGGTATGACCAAATATAGAATAGATGACGGACAAACACGTTAATTGACGGACCTTTAAGTGACGGATGTCACAGTATCCCCCAGTTGAGAGAATTTTGTCCCGAAATTCAGCTAGAGTTACGTCCAAGAGTGTCATCCTCGAAGAGATGTGGATATTTGAGTTTCATCTGATCTTCACGTTCCCATGTAAACTCTGGCCCTCGTTTTGAATTCCACCTTACGCGAACAATAGGTATCCTACTGCGCTTCAGTTGCTTGACCTTTCGATCCATGATTTCGATGGGTTCTTCAACAAAATGAAGCTTGTCGTCAATCTTGATTTCATCAATTGGCACGTGAAGGGATTCATCGGCCAAACATTTCTTGAGGTTTGACACGTGAAAAGTATCATGTACAGCGCTAAGCTCTTGTGGCAACCTTAACCGGTAAGCCACTGGACCGATCCTTTCAGTGATCTCAAATGGTCCAACGTATCTTGGGGCTAACTTCCCTTTCTTTCTGAATCGAACGACTCCTTTCTAAGGGGAAACTTTGAGTAACACACGATCCCCAACATTGAATTCTAGAGGCTTTCGACGATTGTCGGCATAGCTCTTTTGGCGATCTCGCGCGGCTTTAAGTCGATCTTTGATTTGGAAAATTTTGTCTGTTGTCTCTTGGATGATCTCGGGGCCTGTCAGTTGACTCTCACCAATTTCAGCCCAAAAAACGGGAGACCTGCATTTTCTTCCATACAACGCTTCAAATGGAGCACATCCAATGCTTGTATGGTAGCTGTTGTTGTAGGAGAACTCAATCAACGGTAAATGAGCATCCCAGCTACCTCCAAAATCGATTACACACGCTCTCAACATGTCTTCTAGCATCTGTATAGTGCGTTCACTTTGGCCATCTGTTTGAGGGTGATAGGCTGTACTCATGTCTAACCGAGTACCCATCGCTTTCTGTAGCGTCTGCCAAAACGTGCAGTGAATCTGCTATCACGGTCGGATATGATTGACACCGGCACCCCGTGCCGTGTCACGACCTCTTTGATGTACAATCTCGCCAACTTATCCATCTTATAATCTTCTCGGATCGGCAAGAAATGTGCTGACTTCGTCATCCGATCAATAATGACCCATATCGAGTCATGACCGTTGCTTGTTCTAGGGAGTTTGGTAATGAAATCCATAGCTATGTTCTCCCATTTCCACTCGGGAATTTCAGGTTGCTGTAATAATCCCGATGGCTTTCGATGTTCAGCTTTGACCTTCGAACACGTCAAGCATCGACTGACGTATAAGGCAATGTCTTTCTTCATGCCTGGCCACCAGTATAGATCCTTAAGATCATGATACATCTTGTCTGCACCAGGATGAATAGAGTATCGCGTCTTGTGGGCTTCATCCATGACTAAGGTTCGAACACCTCCCCATTTGGGTACCCATATGCGATCCATGAAGTACTGAATACCGTCATCCTTGCGAATCATCTGTTTATCTAACCCCCGGAACTCTTCTCCCGCAAGGTTTTCTTCTTTTAATGCCTCACTCTGTGCAATTTGAATCTGAGCTTTTAAGTTGGTTTGAATGGTCAATCCCAACGCTCGTGCACGCATTGGTTTCACACGTTCTTTACGGCTTAAGGCATCAGCCACCACGTTAGCTTTCCCCGGATGATACCGGATTTCACAATCGTAGTCACTGAGAAGCTCTACCCAACGTCGTTGGCGCATGTTGAGTTCCTTCTGATCCAGAATATGTTGAAGGCTTTTATGATCAGTGAAGATGATGCATTTGGTTCCATACAGGTAATGCCTCCAAATTTTGAGTGCAAATACTACAGCTCCCAACTCAAGATCATGAGTGGTGTAGTTCTTTTCGTGCACTTTAAGCTGTCGCGAAGCGTAGGCAATCACCTTATCCTTCTGCATTAGTACACATCCCAATCCTTGATGTGACGCATCGCAGTAAACCACAAAATCATTTGTTCCGTCTGGGAGAGACAATATCGGCGCGTTGCACAACTTCTCTTTCAACGTTTGGAACGCTTGTTCTTGTGCATATCCCTAGTCAAACTTCTAGTCTTTCTGAGTAAGCAGGGTCAACGGTTGCGCAATCTTTGAGAAATTCACGATGAAGCGTCGATAATAACCGGCCAATCCTAAGAATTGCCGTATCTCTGATGGTGTCTGGGGCGTATCCCATTTCTTCACCGCTTCGATCTTGCCGGGATCTACGTGAATCCCGTCCTCATTAACCACATGACCCAAAAACTTCACTTCCCGCAACCAAAACTCGCACTTTGAGAATTTGGCGAAAAGTTTCTCTTCTCGTAGCAGCTCCAGAATAGCCCGAAGATGTTCTACATGATCCTCCTTTGATCGGGAGTAGATAAGTATATCGTCTATGAACACGATCACGAACTTATCCAAGTAAGGTTTGCACACCCGATTCATTAGATCCATGAACACAGCTGGTGCGTTGGTCAACCCGAACGGCATGACCAAGAACTCGTAATTTCCATAACGAGTCCTGAACGCAGTCTTCGGTATGTCGTCCTCAAAAACTCTTAGCTGATGATAACCAAAATGAAGATCGATCTTTGAAAAATACGAAGCTCCTTGCAGCTGATCAAATAAATCGTCGATCCTGGGGAGAGGATATCGGTTCTTCACCGTTAACTTGTTCAGTTCACGGTAATCGATGCACATACGGAACGATCCGTCCTTCTTCTTGAAAAATAGTACCGGCGCTCCCCACGGTGAATGACTCGGTCGAATAAAACCCTTCTCCAGTAGTTCCTGTAATTGACTAGACAACTCTTGCATTTCGGATGGCGCTAGTCGATATGGCGTTTTCGCTACCGGTGTAGCGCCAGGAACCAACTCAATACGGAATTCCACCTGTCGTGGAGGAGGTAAACCAGACAAGTCATCCGGAAATACTTCTAGGTAATCCCGTACCACTGGAATATCCACCAGTTTCCTCTCTTCGTCTTTCTTTTCAACTACATGAGCCAGAATGGCATAGCACTGCTTTCGTAAAATCTGGCGTGCTTTCATGCAGGAAATAAGCTTTAAACTCTTACCCGGTCGTTCTCCCTGAACCTTGAGTACTTCCCCGTTTGGCATAGGGATACGTACTACCTTGTCTCGACAGACAATCTCTGCTCCATTCTGCGACAACCAATCCATACCCACAATCACATCGAAGCTTCCTAACTCAAAGGGTATCAAATCTATCTCAAAGGTGTGATCCTCCAGCGTCAACGAACACTTCCTAATGATCTCATCGGCCTGAGCAATTCTACCATTGGCCATTTCTACGGAGTAGCTAGTTTCTAGCCTACTAGGACTCAAATCAAGCAATTGCACAAACTCAGAAGATATGAAACTATTGTCTGCTCCAGTATCAAATAATATAGATGCGAAGTGATGATTGAGTAAGTGTGTACTCGTGACAACATTCGGGTCCTGACGAGCATCATTAGCTCCAATGACGAATGCCGTCCCCGAGTTGCATTCCCCTGAGTAGCCGGGCCTTGATTCCCAGCGATAGCCAACACCTGCTGCTGGTTGTTCCCCTGTTGACCCGGTGCCCGATTCAGCCTGGGGCACATATTCCTGTAGTGATCGGGGCTCCCACACTCAAAGCAAGCCCTTGCATTCCCGGCGGGGTTAACCGCGTTGACGGGTGCTACAAGATTCGGCGCAGTTCTGCAATCTCTTGCCAAATGACCCGGGCGCCTACAGTTAGCGCACACCCGGCACTGCGTCCCTGGGGGATGATGATAATTGCACCTTTCACATTTGGGGTGCGGCCCCACATACTCTCTTCTGGCCTGAGACACGGCCACAAAATTTCTGGTCGGCTTAGACCTCTTCTCAAACCTTCCGGCACTCGACCGGCTCGACTCCCCAACATCCTTCCTCTTCTCGGCCCCTCGGCCCAAAACCCCTGTTCTAACCATCTCATCAGTCAAAGCGCCAGCTTTCAGAATTGCGCTCTGAATAGTAGGAGGAGCGGCTGCTGTGACCATAGCTCTAATTTGAGGCGCGAGTCCCCAAATGTACCTTTCGATCCTCTTTGATTCCGGCGTAACCAGATGCGGAACCAACCTTGCCAGCTCATGAAAACGATCAGTATAAGCTGCATGCCCTGCCCCCACCATAGCATGATTCCAGAACTCATGCTCCAGCTTCTGCATCTCGTTGAGAGGGCAGTATTCCTCGGTAATCAAGGCTTTGAACTCGTCCCACGACATCTGCATCGCAGACTCTCTTCCTCGAGCTTGAATCTGGGTGTTCCACCAGGTTAGGGCTTTACCCTGTAGAGAACAAGTGGCATACTTGATCCTTTGGCTGTCGAGGCACTCACTGATGTCAATCACTGCCTCCATCTTTTCCAACCACCTGGTTAGGGCTATCGCCCCACCTTTCCCATCGAATTCCCTTGGCTTACAAGCCACGAACTCCTTGTACGAACATCCCCGACGAGCATTAACCACTCCAGTTTCGATACCGGCAGTACCACCATTTCCGGTTTCCTGGTTGCTCTCGTTTCCAGTCGGGTTTCCGTTTCCCGTCTCAGTTTCAATCCCTCCTTGGGCTCCATCATCGTTGCCACCATCCCGTGAGGGTGGTGTTGTTGAAGTGCGTCGCTCACTTGGGCCACGATAGTAGGAATCACGCGGCCAATTGCTGAGCGATCAGGGCTGCCATGTCGGCGTTCCCTGTTCCTTGACTGTTACTGGCAGGAGCATCGTTTCTCTTGGTGCTCTGCCTCTGCCTCGGCCTCTGCCCCTTGGGGCTTCACTCCCGCCACTACTGCTACGGGTGACTCTTCGAGGCGGCATGTTCTAATCATAAAAGAGGTAACATATCAGCTTTAGTCACCATAAGATACACAAGTATTCCACTTATCAAATTCAATGTTCATGTTCCGGTCAGTCAAGACCACCATGCAGCCCATTTCAAGCATATTCTCGGTATACCGGTGATGTTTATATATAGGGTTCCCCGCAGCGTTCCCACCACACCCACGATGTACCGAGAATGATGCCTGATCCGGTTACATGACATCCGACTTTCCTTTACATCATATCCATAATAATCCATCAAGTCCATGTATTTCATGTCAATATCATGCTTATTGTCATCACATATAACAACTGTTGTAAGTCCATGTATATAATCACGTTTAGTCTAGCGGAGGTTGTCTATTTCCTCATCTTTCGAGGTTTCAGATTCTCAATGTCCAAGGTCAAGCGCAATAGCATGATCTGTGAAGATTCTTCGGGTTTACTACCCGGATCTGATAAACTAACTCGGCGCGCAGAGGGAACGGAAGATTCAATAGAAGCATCCCCATAAAAGAGTGAGCACAAGGGCTCTCTCATAGGGTAGAAAGATCACATAACAAATAGATGAACAAATCAAGCAGCGAGGAACACACACACGAGATATAATATGCATACAGAGTCCTAGCATGCAAATCTACATGAAGGTTCCTAGGTTATAGTCTAGGTCAAGCGTATTGCCTAATTCTCTATAACCAATGGCTCTGATACCAATCTGTCACACCCCCGCTAAAAGCGGAAACACGGGGATGTAACGAGACCGGGATCGTCATAACACATGGTAAGCGATAGAGAGCAATATAAATAAATGATGACATGCGTGTCATGACGACACCCGACAACAAGGGGACTTGTGTCGTGTTTAGTCAATGTTCACGACAACATAGCCATAAGCAACATGATGATGATAACACATATTCACATAAGATGAAAATGTAAATGTTAATTCCCACAACCCGGGAACAAGTTTCAAAAGTTGATAATTGTTTACAAGCGTTAACATTGTTCAAAAAGATTGTTTAACAAAACATGAGCTAAGTCCCAAAAATGCATCCTAGGGTCTCCACTAAGGCAGCACACCTAGATTCCTGGACTTGCATGATCACCTGAAAAGATATGCTTAAAACGGTCAACATAATTGTTGGTGAGCTCGCAGGTTTATGTAATAAAAATGTAAGTGATGCTGTAATAAATAAGCGCGTCGGAATACCGTGAATACAGTTATTACACAAGTAAATATCACATGACATGAGCTTTGCAACCAAACCTAGCGACGTACACAAAGAAATTGTCGGCATATATTCACCCAAGGGCCCGTTCCTGGCCACTGATGGTACCAACTAGTATACCATCGAACGAGGGTGGGGGTGTCAACCCAGTAGTACTACCAATACCTAACCGTCGGTTCCCACACTGGAATTAAATAGTTGCAAAGATAGAACCACACAGCAGACCCAAGCATGTATCAAATAGTACTTGCAACACAGTATCACGTTGATTCCTTGTATGTAAAATGTATGTAAGTTGTACAGCATAAAAATTTGTAAGCATACTTTTCCCCCAATTTGTAAATGATTGAAATATTGTGTAAGCGTAAAAAGGGGCCACGAAACTCACTTGTTAGGTGGTAAGTATGTATGATCGATGTATCCCAAATGTTGAATGCAAATAAACAGTCAAACACCTATTGACAGTTATTGTATAGCATTAATGATATGATAAATGTATAAGCGCGTAATAATGATGGGTCGGTTCGGGTCGTATCGGATGGGTCACGTACAACACACACAGACTGACACACGTACTAGATCCTATGTAGATCCAAGTACAAGACATTGTCGCCACTAATGATGATGTTTAAATAAAAGTATCGTTGTTTATTGAAGAAGCATTGAATAAGTGTCAATATTTATAAGTCAATTTGGTCGTTGTAAAGCGTTAGTTCAATTTGTTCAAAATAGTTTCTGTACCCTTTCTCACGTTGACTTTAATATTTGTGGCCAAACAATGGCATTATTGTGTTAGTGTTACCTCGACACCACACGACATACTCACACCACGCACAAGGGGTCAAACACAACAAATTCAGTCGCATAACAAGGTCAGACGCACGACTCAACCTCCATTCGTGCGAATCAACCCTCAATCGTGCGAATCAGCTTCATTCGTACGATTGAGCCTTCATTCGTATGATTGGCCTTCAGTCGTACCACACAACACCCAATCGCACGACTCAACTTCCATGCGCACGAATCAACCTTCAATCGTGCGAATTAGCTACTTTCGTACGACTGAACCTTCATTCGTGCGATTGGACTCCAGTCGTGCGAATCACCTTCATTCGCACACATTCAGTCGGTCACCTGACTCAATCGCACACAATCACTCAATCGCATGACTCAATCGCATACACTCAATCGCATGCATGACTCAATCGCACACAGACACTCAGTCGCACAACTCAGTCGCACGACATGCCTAGTCGCACAACTCAGTCGCGCGATTGACTCAGACGCAGATCCAGTCGCACGACCCACTCAGTCGCACGGCTCAATCGCATGGATGACCCAGTCGCTATCTGCAGAATCGCGACTGTGGTCGGGAGGAGCAGCCCCCGAGCTGCTCTAAACACGGGTTTTACACCACAAGGACCTCCAGAAACACTCAACAAACATACACAAGCATAAAACACAAGCAAAGAGACCTCACACGCACCCATACGACCTTGTGTGTTCGGGTTGAACCCGAACACCCGAAACCCTAGTTTGGACAGCCGTGAAAAGGCTAGAAAATGGACAACCAAAGACAACTACCTGCTAGAAAGGGGTAGTCTAAGCTGTAGACGGTGCCAAGACGAAGAAAACAAGACCTCTCGGGTCGGATTTGGTGCTAAGATGGTGTTTTTGTGTGTGAAGGAGATGAAGATGAAGAAGATGGTGAAATGGGGATTAGGGCTGGTATGAGGGTATTTATACCCAGCCCAAGTTTGCAAAATTACAAGTTTAGTCCCTGCACTTAATCCCCGAGTTTTCCCAAATTTTGTTCGGTTGAAAAAACGACTTCGTTAGGTGTTTTATATTAATTGTAAAAGTTCATTTAATGTTATTATGACTTAAGAAATGGTTATATTAAAACATTTATTATATTTATAAAATGATATATTTAACGTTTTCAAAAATGAAAGTTTTAATGGTCTTTTTAAGGTCATCACATGGTTATAACGAATGCACACACAACGATAATATTGCACACATGATATCCACATAAAGAGCCAAATAAAGATGAGGTATGACCAAATATAGAATAGATGACGGACAAACACGTTAATTGACGGACCTTTAAGTGACGGATGTCACAACGAATCCCAAGAGATCTGGTGTTTCCTTAACTGAAACACATGTGCCTAGGTTTCACATCAAGGGATGTCACACAAACACAAACAACCAAGCAACAATACGGCAAACCCAAACATCACATTAATTCACACAAACATAAACCTTAGCAGCCGTCACATTAACATCAACACGTTCGAAGAATTTATTTTTCATTATTTATTCATCTGTAATCATTAATCAATTTATTGAAATATGTTTGAATCAAATCCTTTTTGTTTATTAATTGTGTTCTTCTCATTGTGTTCGTCATAATCATTAATCATTATATTTGATATTTATTTATGAAAACAGTTAAACAAGGTTAGTGTTGATTCCGCAAACATTAACTTGATTCCCTATTAACACCAATAATTCCTGATTCGATCCTTGGATTCACAGAGTGTTTAGTCAATAAGCGGTCCAAGAACGCAGAAAAAAGGGGTTTTGTATGGGTGTAAAATGAAAACATATGTGAAAGTATGTGAACATTGAAATTGGTATGTTTGAGGAACCATATAGTAGTTGTGAAATCATATTAAGGATAATATAATATTTTCATATCTGGTCAGTATGAGAGTAAATAAATCATATCACAATGAAATATTAATGATCATATTGTATTGAAAATAACAAAGAGAAAATGAGAGTATGGGAAGTAAATATGCATAAAATATTTTATATATATACATGTATATATATATATATATATATATATATATATATATATATATATATATATATATATATATATATATATATATATATATATATATATATATATATATATATATATTGTTGATACATCATGTTCCTAGTTTATGGTCTTAATGTGAAAGTCTTTCATTTCTTACACATGTGTAATGTAACTACTTAATGAAATATAATATGCTTGTGATGTTTATTTGTCTTTGAATATTTCATATTATCATTGTATTTGGTATAATTCATATATATGAACATTATATATAGGTTTGAGGTTGGTGTACATGATTCTAAGTCAATAATGATTGAGAAATGTGTTCAACTTAGTCGGGTGATTATTCATGCTAATGGACCATACTTATGGGTCATACGCATGAATGAATCATACTTATGGACCAGTCGCACGACTGAACCAGGAGACTGGATCAGTCGTATGACTGAGACATAAGATGGATTCAGTCGCACGACTGAACCTTTAGTCGTGCGTATGAATCAATCGCATGAGTCAGTCGCACGATTGAACCATGCTAATGGTTCAGTCGTACAATTGAAAATCAAAACCTATAAATACCACATAATTCGAGAATTGAGAGAGACTTCAAAGATTTACAGACCCTAGCCGTCCAGAGCGTCCTAAACAGCCTATCCAACTTCATAGTTCTTTCCTGATTGATTTCTAATCAATTCTTAACATTTGTTTCATCGTTAGATCGATAAGGTTGTCGTTCTCACTGATTGGATCGCCAATCAAATAGGATTCCGCACTATTTGATCTGGTCTCACGTAGAATCTGTTAGTACTCCGTACGAAAACAGTCCTAACAAGTGGTATCAGAGCTTTGGCTCGTGATTTTGCGTGGATTCAATTGGTTTTGGTGTTAAAATAAATGTTTTCAATCAAAAGAGTCACCTTTTTGCTCCAATAAGTGTCTTTTGACATTTGCATGTGTTAAAGTTTCGATTGTTCATCAAATGACATATTAGGGTTTCTAAAAAATTCGTTTTTGTGTCAAAGTGTTCAAAATATTTGATTTTTCAAACACAGCAGCTTTCAGTCGCATGATTGGACCATTCGTATACTCTCATTCGTATGACTAAACTCAGTCGTATCTCTCATTCGCACGATTATGCAACTCCAGTCGGTTGATTACAATCGCCCTGCTTATTCGCATGATTGACTCCAATCGCACGATTGAATTCATTCATATCTTTCGTTTGCACGAGTGACCCATTCGCATAGTTCATTCGCACGAGTGAACCATTCGCATAGTTCATTCGCACGAGTGACCCATAAGCATAGCTCATTCGCACGAGTTAATCCGTCATGTTCTAAGTTTACCAAGTCTATAGCAATGGAAGACCAGTTTGTTGCATTCACTGCTGGAAAGGACTCACGTATCCAGAACCTTCTACTTCTGGAGAATGAGATGGGAAACCACAACAAACCGCCAAAGGTGTTAACTTTGGATGAATAGCTATAGTGGAAACAACGGTTTGAAATCTATTTGAATGAAGTTGATCCAAACCTTTGGACATCCATTGAGTCTGGGTACATGGTACCAGTCAGTGCAAATGGAGTTAAATTGACTTTGGGAGGAATGAGTGAATCCCAGAAGACTCTACATAATGTTGAAAAGAAAACATATGCCTTGTTGACTCAGTCTATACCTAAGGACATATTTCATCAGTACTCTGAGAACAAGCAGTCTAAGAAATTATGGGATACCTTGGAAAAGAGATACGAAGGAAATACAACGCTGAAAGCACTGAAGGAAAAAGCTCTTAAGAAGGAATTTGAAAATTTCTCTCCGATTGGGAATGAGAGCTTGGATGATATCATTGATCGATTCTATCATACGATGAGTGAGTTGCACACTCATGGCGTGACCACATCCATGGAAGATAAAGTCTCTAGTTTTGCTGATGGTCTACCAGACAAATGGGATCCATTTGTGTCTAATTTGAGACAAAACGACACTCTTGCTACTTTAGACATAAATGATTTCATTTTGAAGTTAAGGGAGAAAGAACTACGTATGAAATACAAGTCAAAGAAAGGATCCTATGTTCAGAATCATGCACTATACAACTCAGTTCCAACTCCGGCTGCTTCAAGTGCACCACTACAAACGACGTTTGTGTCTAGCTCTTCTGCTCCTTCCCAAAGTGGTGCATGAGGAACCGTAACGTGAGGGTCATCTGGAACCCAATACATAGTTCCTGAGGCAAATACTACCAAGTTAAAGACCGAGAATCTCAGAAATGTCACCGTGGAAGTTGCTAAAGAGCATATGGACCTTCTAGCTGTTGTTGTTCAATCTTATGATGGATTAGTTGCTGGTAAGATTGGAAACTGTCATCTTGCTGACGAGGACTACGAGCAAGTTGATGAAAATGAGCTAGAACGCATGGATATTATGTGGGCCTTGGCTAGTGCTGTTTGAAGAGCCAAGAAGTTTGTTAAAAAGACGGGGCAAAATTTGGTTGCCACAAAAGATACGACATTTGGATTTGACATAACCAAAGTCACGTGTTTCAATTGTGGTGAAAAGGGACACTTCAAACGTGAGTGCATAAAGCCAAAGAAGACTAGAAATAGAAATCCTTTTCCTACATTCAACTGACAAGACGAGGATAAGATTGGAGCTTCATCTTCAAGTCAAGAGTCTAAGGCTTTGGTTGCTCAAGGTGATGAAGGACAAGATTGGTCCTTCCAATTCGTCTCTCAGGGTGAATCAAACATTGCTTTAGTTGATACAGTGGATGATGGATCTGCAAGTGAAGGAGACATTATAGCTGAGCATTCACTTTCAGATATCAAAAAAGCTATGAATGTCGTTGATCATATGGTTGAAGAAGAGCTAAGTGCTACAAACTTAGAATCTCCACTCATCGAAGAGTCTGACACTGCTTTGATGGCTGATTTGTCTAGTCTACACAGATATGTTCTAAAGACGAATTATTTGAAAAACATGCATGTACCGAATGTGATAAATTTAGGGAAAGCATTGATTTAAAATTTGCTAGGTTATTAGAACATAATGATAATCTAGTAAATGATTTACAACTTTGCACTAAAGCAAATCGTGTTTTAAAACAAAATGAGTGTAGCTTCAAAGAAAAGATAGAACTGTTAGGGAAACAACTAAGGGAAACCGAGGTTATTGCCTTAAATCAGTCAAATGACATCAAGTTGTATTTAAATTCTTTGGAGGAAACTAAGAAGGAAAAAGCAGTTTTGCAAGTCGAAGTTGATTCATTAAAACAAATAGTGTGGAATCCTATTTGATTAGCTATCGTTAGTACTCCACACTATTTAAATCCTTTTGATGTCCCAAACAACTATGTCCCTGTGTACTATCATTTTCCATAATTTTTGAATCAATATCACAGATTAGGTTTCTTTGCTTTCAGCTTTTCTGCCCCCCAATTTTTTTAAGTAATTTAATCATCAAAATCCTAATAAAATGAAAGTGAAAGATGTTCAAATGTCAAAACAATTAAGTTTTTTAAAGAAGGTGAAACATCAAAAAAGGAAGAGACTTCATCAAAACCCCGACCAAACTCAACCCCACATCAACACTTTCCTCAAACTGTCGAAGGAAGATCCTGCTACAGTTGTGGAAAACGAGGACATATCTCTCGAAATTGTCCTTATTATCACACACCTAAAAGAAAAAATTGAACTTTTTGATGAAAAACCAAGATTTTATGAAATTTGATCTAATGTGTCACTTAAGGTTACACCTAAGATTATTAGTGAACCTAAAGTTCAAACCATAAGCCAGTTGTCTGTTTACCACAAACAGGCCTTAAACAAAACTGGTTTATGGAAGATCAAAACAAGTAATGTGTTTGATAGTGAGAATAAGAAGAAGAAAGATGTGCCCTCATCCTCTGAAGGACAGTGGGTTGAGTTCGTGATGTGTGATACCTCTGGGACACCCAAGCCAGTTAAGGCTTGGGTCCCAAACCTGAACTAATCAATTCCTTTGTATGTGCAGGGTGTCCGCTACAGCGCTATCACTAATACCTGGATTATTGATAGTAGGGCTTCGAGGCACATGACCGAGAATTCGTCTCTCCTTTTCAACGTCAAGCAAATTAAAGGGGGACACATATCGTTCGCTGGGAATAAAAGAGGTTACATCACCGCTCAAGGCAAAGTGGGAAATGAGAAAGTCAAGTTTGACAAGGTCAACTACGTTCAACAACTGCAAAACAACTTGCTTTCTGCCTCCCAAATCTGTGATAAGGGATTCAAAGTTGTGTTTGACAACAAGAAGTGCTATATGTTGAAGAAGGAGTATGTTGTCGAGGAGGATAAAATTCTAATGTCAGCTTCAAGATATAATGATCTGTATGTCTTGGATCTATCAAAAGCCTCCACAACTGAGTCTACTACCCAGTGCTTCTTGTCAAAGGCAACAGAGAGGGATTCAGTCATCTGGCATAGGAAAATGGGACACATTAATCCTAGGAAGATGAATCATCTGGTGTCACACCCCGAAAACCGCAGCGGAAGGTCGCGTGACGTGGTGGTAACGGAAGTTGGAGTTGACCCAACTTTTATTGTCAAACGTATTCAAAGATAACGATAGTCATGAAAATCATATATTATTAACATAAAAGTATTTTGTTAACCAACGTTAAACGTTTCGGTAGTAACATATAATACTGTTTTTATTGCATGAACCTAATTATATTTTAAAGACGTTTGAAACGTTTGACCCTACAAAGACATAGTTCCAGAAATTCCACTTAGAGCTCACCTATAACCCTGAAAAGCATGAAGGGTAATAAAGTCAACATAAAGTTGGTGAGCTTTCGGGGTTTTGTACTCTTGCAAACATTCACTTTTAAAAATAACATGATGAAACAAGGCATAATATATTTCATATAGACTAGCTAGGTACTATGATAATTTAGGTCATAAGCCCATAATCAAACCAAGAAACACGTCGTTGCCCCACAACTATCCAGACATATAAACTCCCTCGCCTCAACCTGACCAGCGCGACTGGTCGCGAGAGCGGGCCATTCTAACCCGATAGATCTACCAATATATTCTATGACCTCACCCCTGAGGTTAATGATTATAGGGGGATATAGGGCTCAATAGTATATATATCCATACTACTGACCCAAACTTATACCCTCATATAATATATTATCCTGTTTAACCTATCATATATTTTAAAATATCGTTCCATGCTTTTCCCCCAAAACAATTACAATAATATTTAAAATAGGGCCGAAGGACTCACCTTGAGTGCGATTAATGAAATGAACCAACGTGCTACGCTTTCGATAATGAAACCCTAATCATGAGCATTATGGTCAATATATGATGATTCATGCTTACGAATGCATTTCACCCATTTAATTTAGTTGTTTTAAATAGCATGTTTTTATTATTTAGCAATGTATACTTTTGTAAATTTTAGTAAAAACTATTATTTTTCTCTTTAGGGTTATATACCCTTTCACTATTATCTATATCTTGCTCATATACTAGATGCCTTATGTCTTTACTATTCAACTCGTGAACCTTGCGTTTAAAACTTGTATTTAACTAGTGATTTTCTAATTTAAGCGTCTTATGCTATAAAACTATAATTTTTCCAATCTTATCTTATATATATATATATATATATATATATATATATATATATATATATATATATATATATATATATATTAGTCTTTATTCAAAGTTTTGATTAATAGCTTTGTTACTAATAAATTTTTATGTCAAAAAGTCCCATTTTACTTTTTATAAAGTAATTCTTTTTAAGATTATTTGATTATTAATACATATATTATTTTACCAACATAAAACTTATTAATTTGTAATTGTTGTTTACTATATATATACATATATATATATATATAAGTTTTATTAGTCATGAATTGTCCAAGATATATTTTATTCTTAGTCTTTTATGGATATATATTTATAAGGTTTTTGAAGTCTCAATCGTCGTCTTAGTCGAGTTCTTTAGTCATAGTGTCCTTTTGGTCTTATACTTGATCTTAACCATGATTCCTAGTCCCAAAATTATTAGTAAACTTTTATCTAGTGAAGTCTTTCAACATGTCCAAGTATCATTATTTTAACTTAGTCATTCTTCATTATTATTTTCTTAGCAATGTCACCCAAAGTCTTTAACCTAGTTATTATCCTAAGTTACCATACTAACAATAATCCTTCATCCAATAAAATTTACCTAATGTTCTTAACAAGGCCAAAATTCATCATTCTTCCAACTTATACGATCATACATACATACGCGACGTATACATACATACATACATTTTTACCACCTAAATCTCTCATGTAACATGATTTTATCAAACTAACATCATTTACCAATACATTTTTAGATTCATCAAACCATTTAAAGAACCATTTTGTAACCAACATCATCAAAACAACCATTTCATACAATCTTAAATGGGTGAACTAGGGTTCATCAAGATCCTTATCTTGATCATCCATGCATGAACAAATACATACTATCTAATCAAATATACCTTTAGTGACACTAGATGGAACTTTTAACACAATGCAAGCATGATCCTTGGTTATTGATGAACACTTCGGGTTCTATACAAAGTTCCAACTAGAATTCCTTAATGAAAATGTAGGTGAAGGTCACTAATGGTGGTGTTTGCGGTCACCGAGGGAGGAAGGGGGGGCGGGATTTCGAGTTGGCGACGGGTGTTTGGTGGTGGTGATGGTGGCGTCGGGTGTGGGTGGTGGCGATGGTGGCGTCGGGTGTGGGTGGTGGCGATGGTGGCGTCGGGTGTGGGTGGTGGTGATGGTGGTGTCGGGTGTTGATGGTGGCGGAGGGTGGTGTCGGGTGTTGATGGTGGCGGTCGTGGTTGGGGATGGAGGTGGTGGTCGCGGCGGCAGGCGGTGGTGTTGGCGGCTACGGTGGAGGTGGCGACGGATGGAGCAGGTGGCGGTGGCAGGTGGCGGTGCGGGCGGCAGGTGGCCGGCGGTGGGGGGGGGTGGCCGATGGAGTGGTGGTGTGTGTGTGTGTGTGTGTGTGTGGAAGTGGGAGAGGTGGTGGAAAATGAAGGGGTTGAGGGTTTAAGAAGGATTTGTGAAGATATGGATGACTTAGTTGTCATCCATGCATGTCTTCCAAATATCCATTATTATTATTAATTAACTATTATTATTATTATTATTATTATTAATTAATCATTTTTGTAATTATTATTATTATATACAAGCAATTTGTTAAATTGTTCCAAGGTTCGTTAAAACGTTAACGTAAAATATTCAATTAATCAGATATAATAATTAAATAACCATTAATTTATTATTGCGAAAGGTTTCGAGTGTTGACCTGTTTGACCGGGTGTCACAGTCTCCCCTCGTTTAAGAAATTTCGTCCCGAAATTTACGTTGTTGATCCTGAGTCAATTCTGGTTTTGAACAGGTGAGGGTACTTTTGTTGCATTTCATCTTGACGTTCCCAAGTAAATTCAGGTCCTCTTCTAGAGTTCCATCGGATTTTAACTAATTTGATTTGTTTCCGTCTGAGTTTCTGGATTTTCTAATGTAACACCTCTATTGGCTCTTCGATGAAGTGAAGTTTGTCGTTGATACTAACTTCGTCTCGTGGAATAACTAGGGATTCATCCGTCATGCATTTCCTTAAATTAGATACGTGGAATACATTGTGCACATTCCTAAGTTCCTCTGGTAATCTGAGTCGGTATGCAACCTTCCCGATCCGTTCCATGATTTCAAAGGGTCCTATGAATCGTGGACTCAGCTTCCCTCTTTTACCAAATCTCATAATACCCTTCCATGGGGATACCTTCAAAAACACTCTGTCGCCAACCGTGAATTCTAATGGCTTTCTTCGGTTATCTGCATAACTCTTTTGTCGACTATTAGCAACTTCTAATCTCTTTCTGATCTGAACAATCTTATCTGTTGTCTCTTGTATAATCTCTGGTCCTGTTAATTGTCTTTCCCCAATGTCGGCCCAACATAGCGGCGATCGACACTTCCTTTCGTACAATGCTTCGAATGGAGCGGCCTTGATGCTGGTGTGATAACTATTATTGTAGGAAAACTCAGCTAATGGTAGATGAGTATCCCAATTTCCACCAAAATCGATCACACATGCTCTTAATAAATCTTCCAGAGTCTGAATGGTTCTCTCGCTTTGTCCGTCTGTTTGTGGGTGATAGGCCGTGCTCATATCTAGTCGGGTACCCATGGCTTCCTGTAAGGTTTGCCAAAATCTTTAGGTGAATCGACTATCCCTATCTGATATGATCGAGACTGGTACACCGTGGCGTGACACCACTTCTTTGATGTATAAACTTGCCAATTTGCTCATACTGTATGTCTCCTTTAGCGGTAGGAAATGTGCAGATTTCGTTAGTCGATCGACAATTACCCAAATGGTATCATAACCACTTGTTGTCCTGGGTAATTTTGTCACAAAATCCATGGCAATGCATTCCCATTTCCATTTCGGAATCTCTGGCTGTTGTAGAAGTCCCGATGGTTTCTGGTATTCTGCCTTTACCTTGGAGCAAGTCATGCACTGGTTAACATATGAAGCTATGTCTCCCTTCATGTTAGGCCACCAAAAAAATTCCTTCACATCATGATACATTTTGTCGATTCCTGGGTGAATCGAGTACCTTGATTTATGTGCCTCATCGAGAATTACTTTGCGTAACTCTCCATACTTAGGAACCCATATTCTATTTGCAAAACGCATCATTTTATCAGAGTCTATTGTTAATTCCTTGACCATTCCTCGCAAACCTTCACTTTCCAAGTTTTCATTCTTCAATGCTTCGAGTTGAGCATTGCAAATTTGGTTAGTAAGGTTTGAGTATATGGTAAGTTTCAACGCTCGCACTCGAAGCGGCGTTTCCCTTTCTTTCCTACTAAGTGCATCTGCCACAACATTCGCCTTGCCTGGGTGATATCGAATATCGCAGTCATAATCATTTAACAACTCCACCCAGCGGCGCTGTCTCATATTTAAATCCTTCTGATTAAAAATATGTTGCAGACTCTTATGATCCGTATATATGACACATTTGTTTCCATACAAATAATGTCTCCATATTTTAAGAGCGAAAACAACAGCTCCTAATTCTAGGTCATGGGTAGTGTAATTCTTCTCATGCACCTTCAATTGTCTTGATGCATAAGCGATGACTTTATCTTTCTGCATCAATACACATCCAAGACCTAATCGTGAGGCATCACAATACACTATAAATCCCTCTGTCCCATTTGGTAGGACAGTATGGGTGCACTACACAGCTTCTGCTTCAGTAATTGAAAAGCTTTTTCTTGATCTACGCTCCACACGTAATTCTTATCCTTGCGAGTTAATAGGGTCAAGGGTTGGGCTATCTTTGAAAAGTTTTCTATAAATCTACGGTAATAACCAGCTAACCCTAAAAATTGTCGTACTTCCGTTGGAGATTTGGGGGCTTCCCAGTTCCTAATTGCTTCAATCTTGGCTGGATCCACGTGGATACCCTTTTCGTTAATAACGTGTCCGAGAAATCGAACTTCTCGAAGCCAAAATTCACATTTTGAGAATTTTGCGTACAACTTTTCTTTCTTTAAAATGTTTAGGATTAGCCTGAGATGTTGCTCATGTTCTTCCTTGGATTGTGAGTATATCAAAATATCATCAATGAATACTATCACAAACTTGTCCAAGTAGGGCTTACAAACCCTATTCATAAGATCCATGAATATAGCGGGTGCGTTGGTCAATCCAAACGGCATTACTAGAAATTCGTAATGACCGTAACGTGTTCTAAAAGCCGTTTTTGGAACATCCTCTTCTGCTATCAACAGTTGGTGATATCCAGATCGTAAATCTATCTTTGAGTAGTAGCTGGATCCTTGCAATTGATCAAACAAATCATCAATTCTTGGTAGTGGGTATCGATTTTTAATGGTGAATTTGTTTAATTCTCGATAATCGATACACATTCTGAATGATCCGTCTTTCTTTTTGACGAATAGCACTGGTGCTCCCCAGGGAGAAAAACTTGGTGAATGAATCCTTTGTCTAATAATTCTTGCAGTTGTTTTGACAATTCCTGCATTTCAGAAGGTGCCAGTCGACACGGTGATCGTGCCACCGGTGCAGCTCCGGGTATCAAATCAATTCGAAATTTGATCTGTCTTTGTGGAGGTAATCCTGGCAAATCTTCGGGAAATATCTCTGGGTATTCTCGTACAATGGGAATATCTTTAATTCTTCGCTCCTCGTTCTTAGTGTCAATGGCTTTTACTAGGAAGGCGGGATATCCTTCATTCAAGTATCCATAAGTTTTCATGACACTTATAATTTTAAATGAGGGTTTTCCCTTCTCTCCTTGTATGATTAGGAGTTCTCCACTAGGAGTTGGCAATCGGATGATTTTCTCAAAACATACTATTTCGGCATGATTTCGAGAGAGCCAATCCATTCCAATAACAACGTCGAAACTTCCAAGATTGATAGGTAATAAATCAATACTAAAGAGGTGGTTGTTAAGTTGTATCGTGCAATTTTTAATTATTTCATTGGACTCTATTTTCTTTCCATTAGCTAGCTCTATAATATACTTCTTTCTTAGCTTACATGGTTTAATTCCCAATGATAGTTCAAACTCTTTGGATACAAAACTTAAATTAGCACCAGTGTCAAACAAGATGGAGGCATAATGATTATTGATAAGAAACGTACCGTTGACTACTAACGGTTCCTGTTGTGCTTCTTTGGCATTCATTTCAAAAGCTCTCCCTCTGGCCCTGGACCCGTTCAACCTTGGGCAGTTCTTTTTGAAGTGTCCGATTACACCGCATTCATAACAAGCTTGATCGTTTCTGATTATCCTTCCGTCAGGTTTTGCTCGGCAATTTTGGCTCAGATGTCCAAATTTATGGCAATGAGTACAAATTTTACAATCACCAGTGTGGGGATATCCACATTTGCTGCATTTCCCTTGAGATTCTTTGTTTGTCCTTCCATTGTTTGAAGTTGCAACATAAACCCGTTCAGATCTCTGATTGAAATTTTTCCTATTGTTTACTTGTCCCTTGGGATTTTCAAACCACTTCCTCTTTCCATCAAATGATCTTCTGTTCACCTTAATCGTCTTCCTCTCAATTTCCATCGTACTTTTTCCATGATCATTCTTCTTGATCAGGGTTCCATTTCGTATCGCATCATCATTAAGGAGTGTGCGATAGCGATAGCACTTTGGATGGTGGTAGGTTTGGAAGCTCTAACGTTGCTTCTTATTTGAGGTGCCAATCCCCATATGTATCTTTCAATTCGGACGTATTCCGGCGTAACCATTCGAGGCACCAATCTAGCAAGGTCATTGAATCTTGATATGTATGCTCGGATCTCAGCTCCTTCCATGGTGTGGTTCCAAAATTCGGTCTCAATTTTCTGAAGTTCATTACGTGGGCAGTATTCTTTAACCAACATTTCTTTTAGTTGTTCCCAAGTAAGTTCATACACGTTCGTATCACCCAAAATTTGACGCTGGGAATTCCACCATGATAACGCTACATCTTGAAAGGAACAGGTTGCATACTTGACCTTTTGATCGTTAGAACAATTGCTTATCGTTATGACAGTCTCCATTCTTTCGATCCATCGGATTATGTCTAACGGTCCTTCAGCGCCTGTGAAAGTTCTTGGATTGCATCCTTGAAAAGTCTTATACGAACACCCTTGTGGTTGTCCACCTGATGAACTACCTGGGTTTCCGTTCGTACCGGATCCGTTGTTTGCACCAATACCGGAACCTACATTTGAACCGTTTCCTGCTCCATTTCCAAGACCTTACCCGTATTTTCTTGCCTCCTTCCTTGACCAACCACTAGGTTTGCATCATGTTGTTCTAGAGCTGACTTGACGTGTTGGGCTATCAATTGGGCTAGTTCCTCTGGGGTGGTTGGTAAATTGGCGTTTCCACTCGAGGGTGTGTTTCGTGTTACAGGTGGCATGATTCAACTCTGTTTCGAAGGTAGGGAAGAAGAGATTTAAATTACGTATGATTGTTATTATATCATTATGACGGTTTATTCTATATAATTGGTTCATTCAAAATATTCATACGATATACAAGTATTTACCACAACCAAATATATATCATAAAGATAAAAACCTTTTAAATTTTATAGGCGTCTTGATCATACATTTACGATTATCAAGCACATAAAAGTCAGTCATCAAAATATCATAAGTTAATTGTCTACATGCAACAACGAGTTTACAACTCGATCAAAAAGAGTTCAAGCTCCCCGGCTTGCATCGAACAACTATCCTTAAACGAGGCTCCACTACCAACATGTGTAAAGAATGAAATCATCATCAGACATAATGTAGCCATAGCCATCGAAGTCTCTGCCCGCTCTCCCATCACAATCGCGTACTGCTGTGCTGTCACCAATGCCGCCTCGGCCACATCTGCTCTCTGCTCCGCCTGGGTCAGTCGATCCCTAGTCTCTGTAAGACTAGTCTCCAGGTCTACTATACGAAAGTGCATCTGACTCAGAGCGCTATCATCCAAGAATCTCTCTTCCTCAATCGTCATCAACCTCCCATCCAAAGCTTGGCTCACCTCATCCTGGATCCTCATCTTCTTTCTGGCAGTCAGCAGCTCCTTCTCGAGTCGAACACACTGGGCTATCAAAGTGATCATCACGCGCTCAATGGGCTCGCCACCCATAGTAGTCCCATGTGGAGTAGAAGACGACTCTCCCACCTCGAAGGTGGAAGGGATCCCATCTCTCGAGGCCCATCCTCTCATGGCCTCCATGATCCATCCCCACTGGTCATCTAGAGTCTGGCTCGTTTGGGCATAGGTGTACTCTCCATACCAACATCATCATCAATCACCCTTCTCTTCTCCATGCGTTTTCTTCGCTCATACACCAACCTAATCTTTGGTGGTGCATCATCATCAATCATCTTTCTCTTCTCTCTGCGCTCCCTTCGCTCATACACCATCCTAATCTTTGGCGGGTGCTGCATGAGAGGAATAGGGGCAGTAGGAGTCATAGTTGTAGGGGTCTCACTCTCCGAGGCCAAGCCAACTGGCTCCTCAGCAATGGGCTCAAGAGTGACTGCTGGTGGGGTAGGGCTCTCATCATCGGACTCGGATATCCAACCATTCCCTGAGTTTTCCATACCCGGGTACATGGTAGCTGCAAAGTATGGCTGAGTAGGGTGATACCATGGTGTCGAGGAAATGGGCTCTGATGAACCATCGGTGCTACTGCTAGAGTCAGGTACTCTCTCTCGGCTAACTCGTCCAGACATCTACAATAAGAGAAATGCATGCATGCGTACATATCAGTTTTACAATGTTCTAGCACATAAAATTAATGATCAAAATCTTAATATGACTATTATGTTCACATAATGCTCTATTCTGGCTTACAGCCCATGACAAGGAATTGTCTTTGGAGTCAAATATTCTTTTTAAAGGTTATAGTCTAGTTTTTTGAAAAATATTTTCTAGTTCACTATAACCGTTGGCTCTGATACCAACTTCTGTCACACCCCGAAAACCGCAGCGGAAGGTCGCGTGACGTGGTGGTAACGGAAGTTGGAGTTGACCCAACTTTTATAGTCAAACGTATTCAAAGATAACGATAGTCATGAAAATCATATATTATTAACATAAAAGTATTTTGTTAACCAACGTTAAACGTTTCGGTAGTAACACATAATACTGTTTTTATTACATGAACCTAATTTTATTTTAAAGACGTTTGAAACGTTTGACCCTCCAAAGACATAGTTCCAGAAATTCCACTTAGAGCTCACCTATAACCCTGAAAAGCATGAAGGGTAATAAAGTCAACATAAAGTTGGTGAGCTTTCGGGGTTTTGTAATCTTGCAAACATTCACTTTTAAAAATAACATGATGAAACAAGGCATAATATATTTCACATAGACTAGCTAGGTACTATGATAATTTAGGTCATAAGCGCATAATCAAACCAAGAAACACGTCGTTGCCCCACAACTATCCAGACATATAAACTCCCTCGCCTCAACCTGACCAGCACGACTGGTCGCGAGAGCGGGCCATTCTAACCCGATAGATCTACCAATATATTCTGTGGCCTCACCCCTGAGGTTAATGATTATAGGGGGATTTAGGGCTCAATAGTATATATATCCATACTACTGACCCAAACTTATACCCTCATATAATATATTATCCTGTTTAACCCATCATATATTTTAAAATATCGTTCCATGCTTTTCCCCCAAAACAATTACAGTAATATTTAAAATGAGGCCGAAGGACTCACCTTGAGTGCGATTAATGAAATGAACCAACGTGCTACGCTTTCGATAATGAAACCCTAATCATGAGCATTATGGTCAATATATGATGATTCATGCTTACGAATGCATTTCACCCATTTAATTTAGTTGTTTTAAATAGCATGTTTTTATTATTTAGCAATGTATACTTTTGTAAATTTTAGTAAAAACTATTATTTTTCTCTTTAGGGTTATATACCATTTCACTATTATCTATATCTTGCTCATATACTAGATGCCTTATGTCTTTACTATTCTACTCGTGAACCTTGCGTTTAAAACTTGTATTTTACTAGTGATTTTCTAATTTAAGCGTCTTATGCTATAAAACTATAATTTTTATATTATATATATATATATATATATATATATATATATATATATATATATATATATATATATATATATATATATATATATATATATATATTAGTCTTTATTCAAAGTTTTGATTAATAGCTTTGTTACTAATAAATTTTTATGTCAAAAAGTCCCATTTTACTTTTTATAAAGTAATTCTTTTTAAGATTAGTTGATTATTAATACATATATTATTTTACCAACATAAAACTTATTAATTTGTAGTTGTTGTTTAAAATATATATACATATATATTTATATAAGTTTTATTAGTCATGAATGTCCAAGATATATTTTATTCTTAGTCTTGTATGGATATATATTTATAAGGTTTTTGAAGTCTCAATCGTCGTCTTAGTCGAGTTCTTTAGTCATAGTGTCCTTTTGGTCTTATACTTGATCTTAACCATGATTCCTAGTCCCAAAATTATTAGTAAACTTTTATCTAGTGAAGTCTTTCAACATGTCCAAGTATCATTATTTTAACTTAGTCATTCTTCATTATTATTTTCTTAGCAATGTCACCCAAAATCTTTAACCTAGTTATTATCCTTAGTTACCATACTAACAATAATCCTTCATCCAATAAAATTTACCTAATGTTCTTAACAAGGCCAAAATTCATCATTCTTCCAACTTATACGATCATACATACATACGCGACGTATACATACATACATTTTTACCACCTAAATCTCTCATGTAACATGATTTTTTCAAACTAACATCATTTACCAATACATTTTCAGATTCATCAAACCATTTAAAGAACCATTTTGTAACCAACATCATCAAAACAACCATTTCATACAATCTTTAAATGGGTGAACTAGGGTTCATCAAGATCCTTATCTTGATCATCCATGCATGAACAAATATACACTATCTAATCAAATATACCTTTAGTGACACTAGATGGAACTTTTAACACAATGCAAGCACGATCCTTGGTTCTTGATGAACACTTCGGGTTCTATACAAAGTTCCAACTAGAATTCCTTAATGAAAATGTAGGTGAAGGTCACTAATGGTGGTGTTTGCGGTCACCGAGGGAGGAAGGGGGGGGGATTTCGAGTTGGCGACAAGTGTTTGGTGGTAGTGATGGTGGCGTCGGGTGTGGGTGGTGGCGATGGTGGCGTCGGGTGTGGGTGGTGGCGATGGTGGCGTCGGGTGTGGGTGGTGGTGATGGTGGTGTCGGGTGTTGATGGTGGCGGAGGGTGGTGTCGGGTGTTGATGGTGGCGGTCGTGGTTGGGGATGGAAGTGGTGGTCGCGGCGGCAGGCGGTGGTGTTGGCGGCTACGGTGGAGGTGGCGACGGATGGAGAAGGTGGCGGTGACTGGTGGCGGTGCGGGCGGCAGGTGGCCGGCGGTGGGGGGGTGGCCGATGGAGTGGTGGTGTGTGTGTGTGTGTGTGTGGAAGTGGGAGAGGTGGTGGAAAATGAAGGGGTTGAGGGTTTAAGTAGGATTTGTGAAGATATGGATGACTTAGTTGTCATCCATGCATGTCTTCCAAATATCAATTATTATTATTAATTAACTATTATTATTATTATTATTATTATTATTATTATTAATTAATTATTTTTGTAATTATTATTATTATATACAAGCAATTTGTTAAATTGTTCCAAGGTTCGTTAAAACGTTAACGTAAAATATTCAATTAATCAGATATAATAATTAAATAACCATTAATTTATTATTGCGAAAGGTTTCGAGTGTTGACCTGTTTGACCGGGTGTCACATCTTGTTCAGAATGATTTGGTGAATGGAGTTACAATCAAGAATTTCCAACTCCCAGATTTCTGCGTAGCATGTAAGAAAGGGAAACAGACCAAGAAGTCTCACAAAGCAAAGAAAGTCAATTTTATCGACATTCCTCTCGAGCTTCTACACATAGATCTGTTTGGCCCAATCAGTACAAAGAGCATTGGTGGTGATTGGTACTGTTTTGTAGTAAGTGATGATTACTCAAGATTCTCTTGGGTGATGTTTCTGAAAGCAAAGTCAGAGACATTTGAATCATTCAAGCATCTAGTCGCTACATTGGAATCCCTCTACAAGCTAAAAGTAAGAAAAATTCGATCAGACAACGGAACAGAGTTCAAGAATCAGTGGATGGAGGCATTTTGTCGAGAGAAAGGAATTGTTCATCAATTTACTTCTGCTTACACTCCATAGATGAATGGGGTTGCTGAAAGAAAGAATCAAAGCTTGATAGAGACAGCAAGGACAATGTTAGCCGACTCTAAGCTGCCCATTCAATTATGGAACGAGGCAGTGGCTAATGCATGCTACACTCTTAATCGAGTCTTAGTGGTCAAACGTCATTGAAAAACGTGTTATGAATTGCTCCAGCGACGTAAAACTAACATGGAGTATCTAGAACCATTTGGTGCACCGTGCATGCTGTTAAAGAAAACTCAGACCGGGAAGTTTTGTGAGATGGCAGAAGAAGGTATCTTTCTCGGATATAGAATACTAGACAAGAGAGTTTATAACAACTCAACGGGTCAGGTAGAAGTGTGGTGCAATGTTGATGTCCAAAGATACACCACCCCCTGCTGGCAAAGGACCTTCCTTCTACTTTGACTATGATGGATTCTTCAAGTCCTTCAATCTACCTCCTTCTCATCCTGATGACGAGTTACCTGCTCGAATGATGTACGATGTTCTGAATACTCCTCCACGAGACCCGACATCATCGGTTCCATTAGACGATACTTCTAGCCCTTCAGGGGGAGAGCTTGAAGTAAGTGAGTCTTCCTTTGATGATGAAGCAGTTGAGACTGCAAATGTGGACCAGGAGGAACAGGTTCCCACTACCGAAAGTACACAAGCATCTGATCTTGATGCCTCTGGAACTTCTGAACCCCATACTCCAACATCCACAGAAACTGAACCTGGAATTCAAAATCTGGATAATGAGGTAGCTGTTCCCACCACTCCTGGAACTAGAGTAAATGTGCATCATCCCCTAGACAACATAATCGGTTCTTGTGGACAGACCAAAAGGGGTATGGACTCTTGGTGGACAGACCAAAAGGGACAAAGGTGATTGGCACTAAATGGGTTCTTAAGTGTAAGAAAGATGACAGAGGGGTTATAATAAGAAACAAGGCTCGGCTTGTCGTTCAAGGGTTTAGACAAGTCGAAGGCATTGACTACAATGAAGTGTTTGCACATGTGGCAAGGATAGAAGCAATTTGTATCTTCTTAGCCTATGCATCCTACATGAAGATCAAAGTTTATCAATTGGATGTGAAAAGTGCATTCCTTCATGGTGAAATCCATGAAATGGTGTACGTCAGTTAACCCGAAGGATTTGAGGATCCTTATCATCGGGATAGAGTTTATAAACTGGACAATGCTCTTTATGGGCTTCATCAAGCCCCTCGCGCCTGATATGAGAAACTCTCTACTCATCTGCTAAAACATGGTTTTCGCAGAGGGGTTATTGACTGCACGTTGTTCATCAAAGAGAAAGATGATGATTTACTACTTGTACGGATATAGGTGGATGACATAATCTTCGGTTCCAAAAATGAAGCATTGTGTAAAGAATTTGATTCAGTGATGAAAGCTGAGTTTGAGATGAGCGCCATGGGAGAGATGAAGTTCTTTCTTGGGTTACAGGTGGATCAAACACCAAATGGAATCTTCTTGCATCAGTCCAAATATGTAGGAGATATCCTTAGTTGGTACGACATGGAGAATGCAACGGTTGCTGGGACTCCACTTGCCACGAACCACGATGTAGCACCCGACGAAAATGGTGATCTGGTAGATGCCACTATGTACCGAGGAATGATTGGATCTCTGATGTACCTCACAGCCTCTCGTCCTGATATTATGTACCCCACATGTCTTTGTTCCAGATATCAGGCTAAACCAAAAGTGAATCATCAAATTGGGGTAAAAAGGATCTTTCGTTATCCGAAGGGTACTCCAACACTCGGGTTGTGGTATCCTCATGATGATTACTTTGAGCTTACATCGTATAGTGACTCAAACTATGGTGGTTGCAAGATGAATTACAAGTCAATATCAGAGGGATGTCAGTTCTTTGGAAGACGCTTAGTCACCTGGCAGTGTAAGAAGCAGACATCTGTTGCTCTGTCAACATGTGAAGCTGAATATGTTGTTGTTGCAAGTTGTTGTTCACAAATCATTTGCATTCAACAGCAAATACGAAACTACGGTTTGAAATTTTCTAACACCCCTATCTTTATTGATAATTCTGCTGCAATAGCTGTCACCAAAAATCCGATCCAACACCCAAAAACTAAACACATCGGTATTAAATATCACTTTATACCTGACTGTTTTGAAAAGCAATTAATCGATGTTGTTAAAATTAATACGGATTTTCAACGCGCCCACCTCTACACAAAAGCTTTTGACAAACCTCGGTTTTTCTATCTTTTGGAGGTCAATGGCGTGAAAAAGCAAAGTGATGTGATTCTAGAAGAATAGAGTTCTTAGTCCGACAAATTTTCTTATTTTTTATTTTTATTTTCTTTTTTAATTTTCTTTTCCAGTCTTTTAAAATTCAAAAAACACAAAATCTTTTTTGGTTTTAGAATTTTAGGGGGAGAATAGTTTAGTTTAAGTATTCAATTACTTAAAAAAACGGGGGGGGGGGGGGGGGTAGATAAGCTAAAAGCAAAGAAATCAAATCTGTGATATTTATTCAAAAATAATGGAAAATGATAGTACCCAGGGAACTAATTGTTTGGGACATCAAAAGGATTTAAATGATCAAAATGCTATATTCAAATTACAAGTCTGAGAAGTCTAAGCAAAATAAAGGAAAAATGATAGTAAACTAGTCTGCTACTGAGGTAACATAGAGAAAGTAGGCCTAGGGGTTGCTAGTTCATTATATGATGTGTCGGTAGATTCAACACAATAAACGAGTAGACTTCATTGGTGAATCAAATTCAAACTAATTTGTTCAACTTGCTGTGGGTTTTCATCTTATCCCTAGTTAACACAATTAAAGCATTTCCAATAAGGGGTGATGAGCAAAATAAACGCCACAAATGTGTGCGGATGACCATAAAAATGAGCAAAGCACATGAAAAAATATTAAGCGCAATCAAGCTAATGACTAATATTGTTGGTGCGTTATGTGCATAAAGAAAAAAATGCTCTAACAAGAAGATAGGTTGTGTGCCTCTCTGCTGTGCGATCGTACTGTAGAGGATAAGCATAACCTAAATATTCTAGAATTCATTGTTGTTTGCGCCTCTCTGCTATGTGATGGCACTGACCTGAGGCTTGACATCTCTTTGAAAGCTCTTAGAATAGTTTCTTCTTGTCCAATACTCATAGACCGCTCAAAAATCTCCTGAGGAATGTTGATTATCATATAAGTGTGGGATCCACAAATGCTTGTTGAAATAATAAAACCTAACTCATCACCAATGTGAGTAAAAAAATCTGTGTATGGATTTAAGTGGACAAATATACTGACAATCATCGTGGCTGCAACTCTCGACAGTCAAAATCATTGTGTGCACCTTATAGCTCTAGTATGATTTCCTGCAAGTGCTATTGACTCTCAGACAAATAAGAATCTAGTATTCAAGTACATATAAAAGGGTCCCAAATGATTATGATATACCTGTATGATTCCATATAAATCTTTCCAGTTATGATGAAAATAAATTGAAGATGTTCTGCTCAGGAGGCAAAATCGGTTTAATGATTTTTAAAAGGTTACTATCCACCTCAAACCAAAAACACAAAAATATGTCTTGTTTTGTTTTAATTCAAGTTGTTTTCTGTTTCCGTTATCTTTTAGCATCTATGTCGGACTATATAACTAGATGAACTCTGTGAATCACAAACTAAAAGGGTCACTTCTGAGGTGACCAATCGGTTCTAAATTAAAAGGATCACGTTTGAGGTGATCAAATGATTTTCTGTTAAAAGGGTCATGTATGAGATGATCATTGGTCAAAATGTCATAAATCAAAAGTTAGATTTTGAGTGTATGGAAATATATGAAGTCAAACTCATAAGTATGAGCAAATCGTACAATTGAATCATAAGTATGGACCAATCGCACGATTGAATCATAAGTATGAGTCAATCGCACGATTGAACCATAAGTATGAGCCAATCACACGATTGGACCATGAGTATGGGTCAACTATGCGATTGGATCACAAGAATGAACCAATCGTACGACTGGATGAAGCAGTCTGAGTTAGTCGCATGACTGAACCCCAGTCGCACGAATGAATCATGCGTATGGGTCCAGTCGCACGACTGAAACTTAAAACAGTATAAAAAGGGGGGGTTAGTCGGTCGTATACCCTACCACCCTTCAAAAACTCTCAAAACCGCCTATTACACATACACTCTGCCCAAAATTTGATTATTGTGATTACTCTCTGATTGTCATCCTAACCAATTTCTATTCATCTTTAGGTACTGTGAAACTGAAACCTAATCAAAAGATTGGATTAATCGAACCCACAATGACCGAGAATGTTTAAAATCAATAACCGGGACAATAATTAAAATAGACCACTTAACTGGACATAAACGTTGATTTAAAAGACACTAAGTGCTATTTCGAGCCCCTGCGAACCTAATGAATCTAAACAAGAAGTGTATTGTAACGTTTTGACAAAGATTCACAATTATGGTGTCAAACAGAGCAAGATGCGAATAGACACTCCATATGAACCTCAGTCGCACGATTGAGCCAGGCGCGTGATTCAATCGCACGAGTGAATCAATCGGTGACTCAATCGCACGACTGACTCAACCGCATGGCATAGAATACGACTAAGTTCAGTCGCAGGCGCAATCGTACGACTGAACTCACTCGCAGGCTCAATCGCACGACTGAACTCAGTTGTATGGTTCAATCGCACGATTGAACCAGTTGATCAAAATCAACTAAAGATCAACTGTTATCTCTTATGCACAAATCTAATGTATGTGTTTCTTGTGTTGCAGCAATATGGCTGAGAGATGGACTATGAGCACTAAACACAACATGTGCGCTCATCTAGATGCTACTTCTTAGAACGCCTCTGAGTTCACCGGGATTATTGCCTTCCTGCGTAGATCGAGGATCTACAAGGCCATTTCTACTCCATGCACACCATATAGATTTGTTCAGCAGGCTTTCTGGGAAAGTGCCACAGTGGACAGGTAGGTTGAGCCTCATTGTATCCGGAGCTCTATCTTCGGACAAGACATTGAGATCCATGAAGAAGACCTGAGGAGATTCTTTGATTTGTGGGAGGACGGAGCCCATCCAACCAAGCTGCATCCACTGTCTGTTCGTGGTTGCTTTCTGAGGATCAAGTACGCCGGAGACATCAATGCCGGTTGTAATGAAGAAGAGCAACATGCGCCCCCAGTTCAAGTATTTGGCATATGTGATCCTCAAGTGCATAGCCTCCAGGCGTGGATGATTTGATTAGATGTCAGACCAAATTAAGAATGCATACGTTGCACTGGTACTGAACCACCCGTTCAGTTTCCCTCGCATGCTTTTCTCTTACTTGATAGAAAACATCGAGGCCAAGGGCAAGGAAGGCTTCTGTATGTATCCAAGGTTCTTACATATGACATTGATGAGAAGCTTCCTTTGCTGCCTAAGGAGAAGGACGATGACACCACACTAGGGAGGATAAAGGTGTACTGGGGGAACAGGTGAAGCCTCCGGTCAGGAGACTGTTTGGCCATCTGGCCCATGAGGATTATGTGTCGCCCTCTCGCAAGAAGTGGCGTCACGATGACAGTGATTCTGATGTTGAGCCCATAGTGGTTCCCACTGAAGAAGATGACGACGATGATGACGACCTTGACGATGGTCAAGGTGGTGGAGATGCTGGCCCCAGTCCATCATAGGCCACTGACACGTCTACTATATCTCCACCACCTTCGCAAAATACTTCAGCTGCACCTGGTGGATCTAAGCAGGCTGCTTTCCACCAGGATTTCTTGTTAGATGAAGAAGATGGGTCTGATGATGAGCCTCTCACTAGGAGAGTCTGTAGCCGGGTTGTGGGTGGGGAAAAAGGCAGTTGGTGGACGCCAAGCTGGGTCTAAGGGTGGTGATACTGATGACACAGATCCAACATACACACCCGACCAGCCGATCAGCTCAGGGGGAGCCCCTTTAGCCAAGGGGTCCAGGAAGAAGAGGATGACCCATCCCTATGGCAAGAAGGGTAAGAGACAGAGGATCACCTTGATCACTTCTTCCACCACCACAACCACCACCACAGCCACTACCACAACCACCACCACAGCCACAGCCACTACCATAGCCACCACCACTACCACAGCCACTACCATAGCCACTAACACTCCCACCACCACTCATACATTCACATCCACCTCACCCACAATACCCAACACAGCTCCACCACAATTCATTTATATTCCTACTCCCATCTACACCACATCCACCACTACACCCACTACTCACCAAGTCGGCACATCCACCCAATTCCCACCTACACTGGGCTTTACTCTACCATCTGTCAGGTTAGAGGAACAGATGGCAACCCTCAACAGACTGGTGCTAAAGCTGGTAGCCATAGATGAACTGAGAGCCAACCAGATGAACCAGCTGGTAGCGGTTAATACCACCCAAGGCAAGCAGATTGCTCAGCTTACTGAGAAGAACGCTACTCATGAGAGAACGTTAGTTCGAGCTCACCATGCCCTGAATGCTCAAATGAGCTGGTGATGGCATCTGTCAAGAGGATTGAGGGGTTGGAGAAGAAGAACAAAAAGTTGATGTTGAGGTTGAAAGGATCTAAGGGTGAGCCCCTAAGATTAAAGATGATGGTGATGATGGTGGAGATGATGATGATGAGCTTACTGATGATGAATTAGAAGAAGATGATGATGATGAGGAAGCGGGACCAAGTGGAAAGGGAAAAGGAGATGATAAGGATGATGATGACGATCAAGAAGGTGATGCATCTGCATCTGCCTCAACTCAAGCAGCAACGGAGAGGCGCTCCAAAGAGCCACGTCCTCCGCAGCTCCAACTGAGGAGAGACATGATCAGGGCAAAGGCAAAGCTCCACAGGCTGATGATTATGATGTTGTAAATTCAGGATGATCAAACTTGAATCAAATCATGAAGAATTAGATCAAAATATGATAATCACAATAAAACCCCTTTGATCTTCATTGATTGCTAATAATATTGTTTACAAGTAAAACCCTCAATCAATTGGTTATGCAACCATTTCCAAAACCTAATGACAATTAACCTATTTATAGTCTAGACTAAGATTCACTAATTGCACTTAACCCCCTAGACTTAGGCTAATTAATACAAAATTACATATTAAGCATAAAAATGACTAAAAACAAGATAAAATATATTTTGTTCACACAAAATATATTTATTACAATAAAACTCCTAGTCATTTAAATCTTCAACGTCTTGTCTCGGTTCCTTGTCTCGAGCGTGTCGGGTTTGACTTTTGTTGACTTTGACCGTGACGTTGACTTTTGTTGACTTTCATTGTGTTGATAATATAGACTATCTTTTCCAGCTCCAACAATACTCCCCCTTAGTCTATCATTATTAACGTCTTCAAACGAAATCAGCATCGAGAAGTCAACAATAGAAAGATCTTCAATTTGAATCTTTCTGAATCTGATGAGAAAGATTTTTCATCTCATAAGCTCCCCCTATTTATATGCTCCCCCTTTTCGAGTGCATCCTTTGTGAGGAATATGGAACAGCTTTCCCAAATCTCTAATCTTGAGTGCTTCAGAAGATGTAGGAGGAGGATTCCTAGCTCGGTATCTTCTGCAAACTTAAGGAACAGATTCTCTGATAAGGTACACTGCTCAACTGATGATCGGCCATCACTTAAAGCAAAAATCTGAAACACATCCACAAACACAATCTCGACATTTCTAATTAGATCATTTCATTTTAACAAAATAAACCCGTGTTTATTTGTGTTTGAAAACAAGCGAACCCGTGTTCGGTTGTACGCGATTTCTGTGAAATGCATGAAAATGATAAAATTGTAACAACATAATATGGAAGACCTAAAAAAAAAATTTGAAAAGAAATTTTATTATATTTTTCTATTTTTTATTATATACATGTATTATAACATATTTTATATCTATTATATAATTTTTTGTGTTTTTTTTTGTTTTTTTTCTAAACGAGAACTGAATCGATCATGAGATCATATCCTCAAGATATACTTTAGCACAAAGATGAATTTAATCATCGACAAGCAATGAGATCACACTGATAACTAAATCTAATCACAGTCTTTAAATGATTTTGAAATTCTCAAACAGATCAATAACGATTGCTGATATGTTTGTCCGCTTAAACTCATGCCCTATCTTTTTCAACAAGGAGTAGATGATTCGTTAAGATTCGATTAAATACTTTAGAATGCTAGGACCCCACAATCATTTGGCAAAAACCCTCACCCAACCTCAGGATTTCTTGAATTTTGTTACGATCTTTATAGAGCAAGGTGTGTGCATTAGTGTGCAAGTGATTATCAACAGAATATAGCATTCTGTGAATTAGATGATTTGACACTACTTAGACCAAAATGGTGAGAGCTCCAGGTCTATACTCACGTATAACAAAGGAGATGACCATTTAATCATGTGCCGATGAGAGCTCCAGGTCAGTACTATCGTACAGCAGAGGAGATCATCACTCCAGGTCAGTACTTCCGTACAGCAGAGGAGATTAGCACAAACACAAGACACATAAATACACCAATCACGGCTTAAAGATATGGCTTATATGATTTGTATCATGGTGGGAGAAAGATCAATTCTCAATCCAATTTTTGTCAGGACTCAGTTTTTGTGCAGGCCAAAATGATTGCGTAAATCCAGACATTCTTAAGCATATATTTTAATTTAAATCATCATACTGCTGTCTACTTTATTCTTCAGGCTGAGTCTACCAAGCATATCATTAAAGAATCTGATTGTTTTTCTTTTATTTACAATTAAAAATAAGATGTAAATCAGATAACAGCATCAGTTACTATCGTTTCTCATTTTAAAAACGCAAGTCATGCAAAAACAGGCATTGCAAGAAGATATACAATCATTTCTCAATCATCTCAAATCAAGTTCCCAGGTCTCTTTTTATTTTTATTTACTTATACTCTCCCCCTAAATTTTTATTTTTGCAAATTTTTTTATTTTTTATTTATTTTTTATTATTTTTTTTATTTTTATTATTAATATTTTTTAATTATTTTTTTATTTTATATTTTTTATTTTTTTTTAAACTTTTTTTTAGACTGTACAAAAATAAAAATTTATCAAAGAAGGTCTTCCAAACTACACTGATATGAAGATAAGAAATGAATTCTCAAGAAATATGCAGTGATTGTGAAGTGAGAACGGTGATTGTGCATAGAAATATCCAGATTGTGGATAAAATACCATGACCTTAACCTGTTTGTTCCGCCTCAAATTTGAATTAGAAACAATCTCTGTCAGTAAACCGGATTACTAAAAGTCCTCCTGAACTGTTCCTGCACTCATTAACAAATTAGTTAGAAAGGGGAACCCAGGCCATCGTAGTCCTGGAAGTTCCTTTTTCATCAAGATAAGTAACAAGCTTCTGCACACAACCATTTAAACAATCGGGGATTGTTGTATCCTTCTTTTTAATTTTCCAAATTTGTTTCGGTTCAATTAACTTGGATTTGAATGAATTAAATTTGGAAATCATTTTCTGTTTAAGATCGGAAGGAAAAGAATTTGATTTTGAACCTTTGGTCATTTTCATCTTTGTATCATGTGAAACCGGCTTCACATGAAAAGGTTTGGATGGAGGGTTTTTCATCCAACCATTCAAAGATGTTTGCTTTTTACCTTTTGAACCAGAGAAGCAACCCGTGTTGCCTTTACCGACTGGAACATTCTTTGTTGACTCTGATCCGGAGAAGCAATTCAGTTTGCCTTTACCATCAGAACAAGTCTTTGAGGACATTTCTTTACGACATGACCTTCTTTTCCACACTCAAAACAAGCCTTGAAAGGCTTTTGATTCTTTGTAGTCCCGTGTTGTGTAGGTGCTGGGAAGGATTGCTTTGAGCTTGTAGCAGATTCTTGCTTGTTTTGGCATTTGTTATGCTGAACAGGGAATGAGTTCTTCACTGATTGAGTGGGATGCTTTGCAATTGGATAAGAGATCCGTATTGGTCTTAATTCAGCTTTTGGAAGCTTTTGAGACTTGACAATATCAAGAGATATATTGATCTGTGAGGAACCAACACGCTCCTCTGTGTTTGATTCATCATCTTAGCTTATCCAATCTCGTATACACAAATCTGCTTCCAAAGGATCTTGATTGGCACATCCTATTGTGTTGGCTTCGGTTATAGGATTTTGATTGCCTGACGATTCAACAACTGTTCCTTCTTTGACAAACCTGACAGGAACAAATGAAGGAATGTTACCTGTTTTGAATTTGTTGAAGAAAGTTGGAGAAGCAACTGATATTGATTTTGGAGCATCAGAGGTAGAATTGTCATTAATCTTCTTATTAGACCCCTGCCTGAGAAATCCCAAACCTACAGGAGAATCCTGCACATCTCTAACCTCTTTAAGATTAACGTTGCTTAAACCTGCATTTAAACTATTAGTTTCTGCAGCTTCAATCAAATCATTAGATGGATGAGGTTGAGGCATAGGAGAGTAACAATGGGTGCTAGGAGGAGGATAGACGTATGGATTTTCACCACAACCCACACCCGTTTTAATCCTAGCTCCCCTCTGTTTACACAGTAGCTCTTCCTGTTTCATTCCGGATATGGTCCATCTATCAAGCTTTGTTTTAAGCTTGCTTGTTTCAAATTCAGCCAAAGTGACTCTTTCGTTTAAAAGATTAATTTCAACATTTCTTTCAAGAAGAGTTCGTTTTAAATGATCATTTTCTTTTAACGCTTCATTTAATTTTATGAAATACTTGGCTTCATTCTTTTTAAGTTCTGCATTTATGGTGGTTAACTCCTTTTGGTTATCTAAAATTAACCTATTAGCTTTATACACACCAAATAAACGAATTTTGCAAGCAGAAGAACACATATCCTGAACTGTCTCGTATGGAAGATCCAGGATGACTCTTTCAGCAGTAAGAGCCTTTTCGCAGTTGCAAACTTTGGTATTTCGCTTCCATTCCTCTTCCTTCTCAGCATCACAAACTTTAACATTCAACTCAGCTCCACCTTTACCTATTGATATCTGCTTAAGCTCCTCTTGTACCTCTTCAGTTTCAGGTTTCGGTAAACCGTCGTAATTGGTGTCATAATCTGATCTCTCTTCTGGTTTCTCTTTGGAGTTTGAAGTGATCTTTGGAGTTAGATATGTTGATACATAGTACTCACGACGTTTGATATCCAACTCAATCTCTTTCAGTTTGTTGATCACCTCCATCAGTTTGTAATCCCGAAAGCCTCTATCTTGTTGAATCGACTTGCCGTGTGAGCTCCATTCTGATGAGAGGGAATCAAGTAATCTTAGAACTTGTTCATGATTTCCTAGTTGGGCATCAAACTTCTTCAGATTACTTGCCACCAACAGAAATCGATCAACAAAATCAGACATCTTTTCATTCTTTAAAGCTGCAAAATTATCAAACCGACATTGTGCAATTGTGAGATCATCTGATTCGAAGGATTTAATCAATTCTGCAAAAGCCATATTTATTTTTATTTTGTTTAAACAATTAAACGCCTCAAAAATATTTTTCCCAAAAATTGTAAAATAATTCTCCCCCAGGAAAAATATATATTTTTTTAAAATGTCACGCTAGAAAATCTTAGCAACTGGGGTCAATTAATCCCAACTAGTCAAATTTAGTTGATTTTTTATAAGCCCACACTTTATAATTTTTTAAATTCAGCCCAATTATTTAATCTGTACGAGCCCAAATTATTATTATCAAATTGTTAGCCCAATTATTTTAAAATTTTTTTAATGAGCCCACATATTTTTATAAAAAATTTTGCCCAAATTGTAAGCCCAATACTTACACCCTAAAACCCAACTAGTTAAAACAAACCCTAACCCTAGCAACAACAAGCATCTTATTCTTCTCCGTTCGTTATGTATCCTCACACCACCAGCGATCTATTCAATCCCCGAGGCAACATCCTAGATCGTTCTCCTACCGTCGGCAACAGCATCGACCACAACCCTAGCAACAACACAACCGTAAGAAGCTAAGGCGGAGCAGCGGCGGCGAAAATGGTGAAGTTTCTGAAGCCAAACAAGGCGGTGGTGGTCCTCAACGGCCGTTTCGCCATCCACCACTCAATCCTCCACACGCGACATCAAGCATCGAGTCCTCACATGCCTCAACAATCTATCAAATCGCGATACACACTCCGCCGCCGCTCGAATCGATCTTCGGAACCCTAACTCCCGACCAGATCTCACCGTTTCTGTCGTCTATTTCCGCCAACGACCGCTTCTGGAAGTGAGGAAGAAGCTCCGTCTATCGAAGAATCAGGATGTTGTGCTCGAAGCAACCTTCAAACAGAATCATATACTAAATCCGGTGTTTGTTTCTATGACGTCACGCAGCTACAGTTCATGTAAAGCTTGTTTTGGGCTCTAAACTTTCAGAAGCCAAAGAAGAATTTGGTGATGGTTGTTCGGTTCAAGTGTATAGTGTCCAAGCTTGTGTTCCCAAAGATCCAGCAGTTCTCTGGAATACTGAATTTATACAATCAGAAGAGCTCTTTAAGGAGCCTCCTAATGTTGTTAACTGCTTGCGAGATAATCGGTTTTGCGGGGTTTCAAACTCATTTGCGGGGAGAATTATTTTATACTTTCGCTGTTTTTTTTTTAATTTCGCAGGAAATCAAATTTCTCCCGAAAATATGCAGTTTCGCCGGAGTTGCAGTTTCGCCGGAATTATAGTTTCGCCGGAATTTCGCCGGAGTTTCGCCGGACGAAACTGTAATCGCTGGAAAATTTCGCCGGAACTTTCGTGTAATTTCAAAATTTGAACTTTCGTTCAGAATGGTGCTAAATTTGCTGGATGAAGATGTTGAAGCTCCAAGAACACCAAGAACACACACACACTAGTGTGTGTGAGAGAAACGTCTTCAGATCTGAAATTTTCTTTCAATTTCTTGTATAAAATATGTTGTAGATCAGGAATTGCAGTTGTATATCTTCAAATTTGTAGTAAATTGTTGTAGATCTGCTGAATTGATTGTGATTGGGATGAGATTAGAATTTTCAGATCTACTTTCTCTCTCTAGAAACCCAGTTTCTCTCTCTAAAAATTGATGAAAATCTTCAAATTCAGCAACAATTCTTCAATGCATTTGATCCATAAGGCTCTGATACCAAATTGTAAATTCAGGATGATCAAACTTGAATCAAATCATGAAGAATTAGATCAAAATATGATAATCACAATAAAACCTCTTTGATCTTCATTGATTGCTAATAATATTGTTTACAAGTAAAACCCTCAATCAATTGGTTATGCAACCATTTCCAAAACCTAATGACAATTAACCTATTTATAGTCTAGACTAAGATTCACTAATTGCACTTAACCCCCTAGACTTAGGCTAATTAATACAAAATTACATATTAAGCATAAAAATGACTAAAAACAAGATAAAATATATTTTGTTCACACAAAATATATTTATTACAATAAAACTCCTAGTCATTTAAATCTTCAACATCTTGTCTCGGTTCCTCGTCTCGAGCGTGTCGGGTTTGACTTTTGTTGACTTTGACCGTGACGTTGACTTTTGTTGACTTTCATTGTGTTGATAATATAGACTATCTTTTCCAGCTCCAACAGATGTTATCCTCCTTCAGCAAGTCAAGACTCAACTAACTATGATTCTTGACTTCCAAGGGATTGTGCGAAGGTCAGTGAGCTACACTCCAGAAGAGGGAGAAATCATTCATGACTTGACTGACGAGCAGCTCGCTGAGATGTTTAGATTGAATCCAGATGAGCTTGTTAAAGATGCTCCTGAAGTAGATGTTTTGAGTGATGAGGAGCTACAAGGAGTGGATGAGATTGAGATTGAAGATGTCACATCTGACTACTATCCACAGTACACTGACCTTGAGGGCAACGTTATCCAAGACTTGGGTGAAACTTTTTGCAGTGATACTTTTGCTAAACTTGATGAGATAAAGAAAGATAAAGAAAAGGATGAAGGTAAAGCACAAGATACAAATGCTAATGTTGATCTTAAGAAGGCTGAATAGGCAGCTTGTTTATCAGAGATGAAGGCCCAACGTGCACCTCCAAAGCTGAATGCCTACACCAAACTGTACAGAGTCAAGAAACATTAGAAAGTGTCAGGCAAGATCATCAATTGGGCCTATTTTGAAGATTTGGATGTTTATGCTGTGAAAAGAGAGAAGGGGATTGAGTACTTCAGATATCCACATGATCTGAAGACTCTTCCTGGTTTTGAGCTGAACAGATTAGCCTATTTAGATCTTTTGTATGCTAACCCGAGGAAGATGTCGGGATGGTTTGAGAAAACATTGAAGAAAGAATACCACACCAGATGGGTCAACTTCAGGCGTCAACAACCTAAACGGTTCATTCATAAGACTGAAGTTGATTCTATATCTAGAAGACCTAAGGTGGTGTTGAAGTGGAGTTCCCCACGCACAATGTCTGATTCCTTTATGGGAGATGCCTCAAGACTTGACCCTACACTTCAAATGGTGGTATTATGACTAGAGGGCGGGGGAAGCGGTCATAGTTCTGAACAGAGAAGGGAAGATATAGACCATCAGGGTATTTGACCCAATATGGCTTACCAACTTGTCTGCTGAAGATGTCTACACTTTATACAAGTGGCCACTATTCTATGGCACGCAAGATATTGTACAAGCTCTACAATTCCAACATGTTATACGGCTCTGCTTTGCATTTGAGATACATGCAGGAATCCCTAAAGAAGAGAAGTACAAGAAATTCCAAGAGCTTATGAGGAATGTTAGAAAATAGGATAAACTAGGTGCAAGGGGGAGTTTGTTGATACATCATGTTCCTAGTTTATGGTCTTAATGTGAAAGTCTTTCATTTCTTACACATGTGTAATGTAACTACTTAATGAAATATAATATGCTTGTGATGTTTATTTGTCTTTGAATATTTCATGTTATTATTGTATTTGGTATAATTCCTATATAGAACATTATATATAGCTTTGAGGTTGTTGTACATGATTCTAAGTCAATAATGATTGAGAAATGTGTATAACTTAGTCGGGTGATTATTCATGCTAATGGACCATACTTATGGGTCATACGCATGAATGAATCATACTTATGGACTAGTCACACGATTGAACCAGGGGACTGGATCAGTCATATGACCGAGACATAAGACGGATTCAGTCGCACGACTGAACCTTCAGCCGTGCGTATGAATCAATCGCATGAGTCAGTCGCACGACTGAACCTTGCTAATGGTTCAGTTGTACGAATGAAAACTAAAAACCTATAAATATCACATAATTCGAGACTTAAGAGAGACTTCGAAAATTTACAAGCCCTAGCCGTCCAGAGCGTCCTAAACAGCCTATCCAACTCCATAGTTCGTTCTTGATCGATTTCTAATCAATTCTTAACGTTTGTTTCGTCGTTAGATTGATCAGGTTGTCGTTCTCACTGATTGGATCGCCAATCAAATAGGATTCCGCACTATTTGATTTGGTCTCACGCAGAATCCGTTAGTACTCCGTTAGTAATCCGTTAGTACTCCGTTAGTAATCCGTTAGTATTCCGCACTAGGATTCCGTGCGACTGAATCCGTCTTATGTCTCAGTCATACGACTGATCCAGTCTCCTGATTCAGTCGTGCGACTGGTCCATAAGTATGATTCATTCATGCGTATGACATATAAGTATGGTCCATTAGCATGAATAATCACCCGACTAAGTTGAACACATTTCTCAATCATTGTTGACTTAGAATCAAGTACAACAACCTCAAACCTATATATAATGTTCATATATATGAATTATACCAAATACAATAATACTATGAAATATTCAAAGACAAATAAACATCACAAGCATATTATATTTCATTAAGTAGTTACATTACACATGTGTAAGAAATAAAAGACTTTCACATTAAGACCATAAACTAGGAACATGATGTATCATATATATATATATATATATATATATATATATATATATATATATATATATATATATATATATATATATATATATATGGTACATTTTGGCCTTAGAACATATCCTTACTCCATCTCAAGTACTTAAAGGATATTCTTTACCACTGTCTAATGACTTTCACCTAGATTGTGTTGATATCTACTCATAAATTTTCTCTCATGAACTATTTGTGTCAATTGATTTGTTCTACTCAACATGAATGATACGTCAGGTCTAGTACATAACTTGACATACATAATAGAACCAACTGCATAAGCATATGAACTTTTTCCATGTTCTTTTTATCTTCTTTGTTATAGGTCTCTAATTAATATTAGTATGGTTTGGTAGCCATTGGCAAGTATTCTTTTTTGGAATCGTGCATTGAGAAACATCAAAGTAATCTTAATTTATCCATATATGTTGGGTTCAATAAGACAATAAGTTGATGCTTACCAAAACATATTTACAGTCTATTTAAGATCTAATTTTACAAATTCTGAGACCATGTTAATTAAAGAAGTAAAAGAGAAAAACAAAATCAACAAACAAAAGTCAACATCAATACAAAGTAATAATCAAAATTAGGGTTATGATGTAATATTCCCCACTCACCTATAAATAGAAACCCACTAGCACAATCTTGATCCACTATCAAGATGTTGTTATTCTAATGAATTTTGATTATATATTATCTGATTCATGTTAAACTCTAGTAATTTTGTGGAAGCTAGGAATAACTGTCGAATCCTAAATCCTCTCAGGTTTAGGTTGATTAGTAGTTTGAGTTTGTGACTTGGTTATAGCTGTTTTTTGAAACTCTAAATCTATATAATTTTCTCCAATCCCTTACTCAAGGAGTTCTTTCTCTAAGAAGACAACTCTGTATTTCATAAAAATTAGTTTTCAGCAGGATTGTAGATATGGTAACTGATTATTTCTGGATCCCCTGACGAAAACTACTTTATCACCTTGTGGTTTGAGTTTATCTGGACATTTAAATTTATAATTACTAATCATATTTTTATAACAAAATACTATTTAAATTATGTATTATTTTATTTAAATACTTATATCTATACTACTATATAATTCATCTCTTTGAAAAAGATGTAATTTTACCAAGCGTACAAGTTCTGAAGCAACATATAGAAAATAGTGCAAGACATTTAATAAGAGTAGACAAATGAACATCTTTGAACAAGACATTCAAATGGAGGTTCGTTGCTCAAAGATGTACATGTATCATATATGTCACATGTGATGTGTGATGCATTTTCGCTCTGATCCATTTGTATAAATTTATCCATTAAATTTTATATACCTTGACATTTTTGCCCTTGTCTTTTTCATGTATTTGATAAAAATTATTAATACATTATTTAATAATATGATATTATTTAATTCACTTTATTAAAATTTATTTTATTTAAGATACTATAAATTGACATTTAAATTTATATTTACTAATTATATTTTTATAACAACTATTTAAATAAAGTATTATTTTATTTATTTATATTTAACCATATAACTTATATATATCTTCATATTTATAATAATTATAATACTAATATTTTTCTACAGGCATACTTTGAGTTTAATAATTTTAATATTTATCTATATCTTTCATAATAAAAGTGAAAGGAGGATAGAATACATATGGATTAAGACACCCATATGAAAAGTAATGCTTAAATTTTAAAAAATTAACCATTTTATTCCATTTATGCCCTTAAAGTAAATTATAACATATGATGCTTATAATAAAAATGCTGAAGCATATACACGTGGCCAAACAAAACCACCTTTTACTTTCAATACCGTTCATTCATTGCTATTGAGCACTAATCGCTCTTCTAATTTCCCTTGCCATTTGTTAACATCTTAATAAGAATCAAGATGGTAATTTGTGATAACAATTTATCTATTAACTTTCTCCGGTCTATGCAAATCACCACTGAAAGCTACCTCTGATGATCATAAAAGTCTAACCTACATTCATAGTACGAAACCCCCTTAAAATCTAGTAATAAGTGATTTCTGACCACAATTACCACCCATGTTTTCACTAATATTATTGGGATAATATAGTTGTAATAAAAACTTTTATAATATACGTAATTGTTTTCTTTCATTCAACTTTTTCAATAATTATATTTTGACTTTTTAATTTGTCATAATGCATTGAGCCGATACTGACTAAAATCGAATTCCGAAAAAATCACGCAACAATCGTATAGCCGCAACGCGTGAGCATTTCCACTAGTCATTATAAATATGAGAACCACATCTAGTATCAAAAACCTAATATTTATAAAAAAAGAAAAGCTTTCACTAACGAATATACCTGAGGATCCCTCTATAGAAGACTTTTTCTGTTTTAGCTCAACCATGTATTATGAGTAGTTCCTCTTCTAGTGCCTAACTTCATCACAATGAAAACACTTTGCATCCTTTAGAGGATTGTTCTGTGTGGAAAGAACTTTGGCTTTGCCTTTACCTATCACGCTCTTTTTTTTTTCATTTCCCTTGGCATTAGTCTTCATAGCTCCACCTCCTTGATCATGAGCACTATATGAGATTTACTAGAACTAGTATATTCATCTTATTAGTTTTTGAGCCTCAAAAGTGCAAGACCACAAAAGGGGGTTAATACAATCAGTTTCATAATGAGATGAGTCTTAGAACACTTAACAGATCAATTAGGGAACCATGTAAGTAAAAGATAGAACAAGAACAAGATAAGTATTGTTTTCAAGAATGTTGTATATTGCTCTCAAGTTCTATTACAAGTGTTACGAAGCATAAAGATAAATACAAGAACCTGAGACACTTTATACTACATCCTACAACAGGCTATACTTTGAAAGCCAGCTGAAAACACTAATCTATACAACAAGATCAATGTATAATCAAAAGGCAGATACTATGACATGTCATAGCTCACATCCTAATATATTATAAAAAAGGATAAAAGGTAAAGGGTAGAAAGTTACAGACCAATGACCATAATCTACAGTTGACAAAAGCATGGACCTTTTCACCAACTTATATAAACTAGTGAGTCTTCATAGTCGCGAGCGGAAAGTTGTTCTAGTTTTGTCAAAAGGTGATCAGAGAAAGCATGTCTTCTCTATCTTTGGAAGATCGAAAGACTTTGTCTTTGAAGCTTCAGAAGACTTCATCTTTGACTTTGGATGATTTGTTCATTGGCTTCGGAAGATTTTACACTTCGCTTATTTTTCTCTAAGTTGTGTAAAACTTCTGAAATGTCTTTACTGCACTTCATGCATGCATGCTGAGAGCTCTTTGGTTGCTTGGGTTGCATAGCCTTTAAGTATAAACCTTAGAAAATGCCCCTAGGCTGATGCTACTAAAACAGAGGAGATTACTTAGATAGTGCCAGTCCTCATCAGAATCAAGACCATTCCTTTCTTCATTATTTGGTTAGGATCCCTCAAACTCTCATAGTACCTCCTCATGTCATAAAGATCATGGAGAGGAAGATCAAGCATGTGTTTCCAGAAGTAGACATCTTGACCTCCTTGATCTCTTATGACATACCATATGTCTGGATTTACAGCTAGTCGAGGACAGGATGGGTCTCCCAGCTAGAAGAAGCTCTACATGTGTTGGACTTGGTTGAGAAGCCTCTTTTTGAGTAACCTCAGGATGTTTTGACTAATGATGGACATGTACAGGTGGATGCCTTGGACTTCTTCTTCTTTTGACTGTCCATCTTCATGGACATCTTTTTCTTCCTCTTTCTTGATTTCAACTATGAAGAGTGGCCTTAAGCACCAGGTTGTTCTTGAATGTCTTTCTCAGTTGGGTCCTTTCCCTCATAGGTCCGAAGGAGAAGGATCAGGACCCTACTATAGATCAGAAGATGAAGTTGGTTTTGGTCCAACACTAGTTTCAGGTTGTGTTGTCTCTTGGAGTCCAACCTTGACCTCAACTTCAAGTGGAGATTGACTTGGTGGAGAATGCAAGTCAATGAGCTCACCCTTTTTAATCTTCTGCTTGATCACCCTAATGTGCTAATCCATGATGGATAGACATATTAGACCAAGCCTCCTTCCGGAGAATCCATACAGCTTCAAGAAGCTCATCATCCTCTGCCTATCAGTAGGCTTCTTTTGACTCTTTTGGATGATGGCTCTTTACTTTGCAGCTTCTTCCCTCATCTTTCTCTTAGCAGCTTTTTGTTCTTTCATTACTTCTTGCTCAAGCTGCTTAAGGTATTCAAATTCTATGTATTCGTATGATAAGGAAAGAAATGCAGATGCCTGATAAAGGCCTGTGGCACTCAGGTACCTGATTATGTTTTGTATGTTTGCTTCCTTGTCTACCTGAGGTTATTGCTTAGTTACCACAGCCTCTGTCTCAGTACTTTCTTGAACTGGGAAAGGGTAGGAGCATCATGGGGTGGGGTAGGCATAGCCCTCAGAATACCCTCATCAAACAGACTTTGTATGAGTGAGTCCATATCAATATGAACTTGATGAGGTTGCTGAGTATGGACAATTGCAAGAGAGGGTGGTGAATCCTCTATGTCCATGCTCTGTAAAGAACTCCCAGGTTCTGTGATTGTAGATTGGATTTCTCCCCCATTTTGGTCGGATCACCTTCTTGCATAGTGAGCTAGAGGTTAGGTCTATCACATCCACAGGTTCTTGTGTTCCTTGTTGAGTTATCCTTGAAGGTCTCCTACCTAAGTTTTCCTTGAGATTAGAGATCTTAAGTTGCTTATCATGGATCCTCTTTAGCAAGGTAATCACCTGAGATTCTAGGTGACTAACCTTATAGACTAAATAAGTGCATATTTTAGTCAGTTTTGGCACATATACTTTCATACTCCCCTCATCTTCATCAGAAGAATCACGGGGTGATGAGAGAATAGGACCAATGTCTTCTTCCTCATCACCAACACTTTGTTCTTGGCTGCTGGATTTCCCCTGCACCATGACAACTTTAGGTGAACTGTCAATAGGCTAGGTTGCCATGGTTGAGGTCTTAAGCATGTAATCACTTGCTGAAGTGAGAGCATCTTCCATATGGACCTCCTACACTTGTTCAGGGAGATCCACCTCAGTAGTGGACTATGTAGGAAAGGTCCACTAGAATTTGGTGCCATCCTCCATGCTTGTTAGATAGATAATGGATGACTACATGGAGGAGGTACTTCCATCGGGATGATACCTTCCTTTTTCTGAAGTTTCTTATGGAGTAGTCACCTTCATAGCCCATCTACCTGAAGGAATGGTTGACAGCATACTTTAGGAAGGACAAATCGCCTTCTTCATCATCCAGCCTAGAATGTGTGTTTATGGAGGCTGGAGTGACAAAGCCTGTCCTCCCCTGCACTATGGCAAACAGTACCTTATCCCCATCCATAGTGACCTCTTGGCAGGTCCTCCAGAACTCTATAGTTGATCTTCGTGTAAAGGAGGATCTATGGTGAGGGAGGTGAAGTAGTTAGAGAGAGTCAAGAAACGGCAAACCTCTTAGAAAGAGGGATCTTTCTTTGAGTTTAACATTGCAACCTGATTATGTTGCGTGTGTAAATGCATGGAGAAATCTAGTTGATTGCATGGATCAAGGTTGGCCAGTTTTGAATAGCATTGGGGTGAATAAAGATAAGAAGAAAGGCTGTTTAAGGGTGAATTTATGTTAGGAAGATTTGCAGATGTAGAGGAAAGTGAGGGGGGGAACCGTTGAAGGTATATATATATATATATGAAATGGATTTGAGACAAAGTTATTGCAAAAGGATAAACTTCGAAATACAGATGTCAGTCCCACCTTTGAAAAAGCACCATTTTTTTGGAAGTTGAAAATCTTCGAAGGTAATTTGTCTTCGGAGTTTTATAAAAGCTTCTGAAGCCAAATTGTCTTCGGAAGATATTCCTGAGCTTTGTAAAAATTTTGCTTCGGAAGAAAAATACTTAGAGTATTTTTACTTCTAAGACATATTTGTTTCGGAAGAGATTAAAACTAAAAAGTTTTATTCATAAGAGAATAAATCTTCCGACGCTTAATTGCTTTTGGAAGAAAATTATTCTTCAAAAACTTATAAGTACTTAGATGCACATTTAAGTTTCGGAAGATATATCAGAATTTCCGCTGAAGGTAAGTGTCATATAAGTAGTTATTTGATTTGAAGACATAATGTTCTTCCAAAGACAACTTAATGTCTTTCGAAAGAAAATATGCTTGAAATTTCCAAAATTCTAAGAAATATCATTTGAAAAATTTTCTTCCAAAGTAAACTGGGTTTATGTAGGTGATAATATAAACAACTTAAGAAACACATGTTTTAGAAATAGTTTTGAGTTGAGTTTAAGAAAATCTACTAAAAGTAATCATCCCAATAGTTGATACAAGATATTTAAATCTCTATTCATCAAAAGCCTTTATGAACATATCAACATATTGTTCATTTGTGTTAACTTTGACTACTTTGATCAATCCTTTTTCAAAATAATCTCTAATCAAATGATACCTGATGTTGACGTGTTTTGTCCTTGAGTGTTACACGGATTCTCTGTGATAGAGATAACACTGTTGTAGTCTATGTGGATTGAAGTCTCTTTGAAATTGAATCCACAGTCCAGCATTTGATTCTGAATCCAAAGCACTTGAGCATAGTAGCTAGCAGCAGCAATGTATTCAGCTTCAGCAGCTGATACAGGCACACATTATTGTTTCTTGCATTGCCGTGAGACTATCCATTCACCAAGAAATTAACATCCCCCAGATGTAGACTTTGTAATCATATTGCAGCCACCATAGTCACTATCTATATAAACATATAGATTGAAGTCACAATTCTTTGGGTACCAAAGGCCTAGTTTTGAAGCACCTTTGAGATATCTAAGAATCCTCTTGATAGCAACCAGGTGTGACATCTTGGGGTTGGCTTGATATCTTGCACAAATACATGTGGCAAACATCCTATTATACCTACTGGCTGTGAGGTACATAAGAGACCCAATCATGGCCCCATAGAGATGTTCATCTACACACTCCCCTTCAAGATCATGACCAAGGGAGTGGTTTCTGGCTATGGATGTCTTTGCAACCTTATATTCACTCATGTTGAATCTTGCAAGTATCTCTTGTACATACTTTCACTGACTTATGAAGATGCCATTGTCAACCTACTTCACTTGAATTCCTAGAATGAAATTGAGTTCCCCCATGGCACTCATTTCAAATCTATTCTTCATCAGCCTCTCAAAGTCTTTACAGAGCTTTGGATTAGTTGACCCAAAGATAATGTCATCTACGTAAACTTGAACCAACATCAAGTCATTCCATGTTCCTTTGGTGAAGAGTGTTCCATCAATAGTACCTTTCTTGTTGCCATGCTAATAGAGATACTAAGATAGTGTCTCATACCACTTTCTTGGAGCTTGGTGCAGCCCATAAAGAGCTTTATCAAGCTTACAGACATAATAAGGATTATCTGGGTCTGCACACTTGACAACAAGTAGGTAGGCCTTGAAATCCTTGGATGCAGCAAAAGCAAGGAATATCCTAACAGCTTCAAGTCTTGCCACTGGAGCAAAAACATCTGTGTAGTCAATCCCTTCTTCTTGTGTGTATCCTTGAACAACTAGTCTGGCCTTATTCTTGATGACAAGTCCTCTATCATCCTTCTTGTTTCTAAAAACCCACTTGGTTCTTATGGTAGTCTTCCCTTGTGGAGGAGGACATAGATTTCAAACCTTTTGTCTTTTGAATTAAAGCAGCTCCTCTTGCATTGCTTCAACCCAACATCCATCTTTAAAGCCTCATCAACTTTCTTTGTCTCTATCTAGGACAAGAAGCAAGTGTATAGACAAAATTTTTTTCATGGGTTTGTCCTCTTGTTCTCAACCCTGTGTCAACATTTCAGTGACGTTTATGGTGGGATGTGACTTGTGGATCCTAAATTTAGGAATCAAAGCAAGATGATTAGACAGATCCAAATTTGTGAAATTTAGATCTGGCAATGGAGTGTCACCCACCACATCAGCACACTTATCAAGAGAAGCATGATCCAATGAGTGTGTGACTTCATTGATGTTGTCTTCTATGGAGTGGTTAAAAGCATCAAAAAAACTTTTTGATCATTATCACCACCTCCGTTTTCTCCTACATTTGAAGCTCCTTCATCTGAGTTTTGTGCCTCTACGCTAGAATTTGTAGGCCCCGCAAATGTATCAGCTGAATTTATCATGGTGGTGCTGATAGAAACTCCATCTATAGGGTTAGTTAACATTAGAGCTGAAGTAGTTTTCTTGCTTGGTCTTCTCAGCTCAAATCTTGGGTCAGGATCTCCTATTGATTGATTACCTACATATCCTAAAACATTCTCAAAAGATCTATTAAAACAGTTAGTAACTAAATCAAGATCAAACAACCAATCAGGACCTAAACCTTTCACACTGGGAGTTTGCCCATTGAAAGTCAGATTGGCTGACTCCTCAACTACTATACTTCTGAGATTGTATACTCTATAAGCCTTAGCTTGGAAAGAGTATACAATAAAGTGTCCATCATTTAATTTCTCAACAAATTTGGCTACTTGATCTTTGGTATTCAAGATGGTGCAAGGACATCCAATTGATCTGAGAAAACCAATGAAATGTCTCCTTTTGTGTCATAGTTCATAGGGACACTTACCATGAGTCTTAACAGCTAAAACTCTATTTTACACATAGCAGGCAGTATTGACTCCCTCTATCCAAAAAGTGATGGGCAGTTTAGAGTCAGATAACATGGTTCTTGCAACTTCAATAAGTGTCATGTTTCTCCTCTCAGCAACACCATATTGTTGAGAAGTCCTCGAGCACTATATTGTCTTGTAATACACTTTTCATCACAAAATGTATCATGGATTTGGTCATTGAATTCGGTTCCTTGATCACATCTTATGGTCTTGACCTTGTGATCACATTGATTCTCAATTTTTAGAATGAAGTTCTTCAAGATCTTCAAAGTTTCATCCTTAGTTCTAAGGAAGAAGACCCAAATGAATCTTGTGAAATCATCTGTGATCACCAAACAATATGAGGTCCTTCCTAGACTCATTACACTTGAGGGGACAAAGAGATCCATATGTAATAACTGTAGGGGTGTAGTGATAGAGTTTCTTTCTTTTGGCTTTTGAGACACCTTGTGTTGCTTTCCGTTAAGACATGCAACACAATGGTCATCACTTGTAAACTCTTTCTTTGACATTCCAGTTACCAAATCATTCTTAATTCATTTATTCATGTTTTTAAAGTTTACATGGCACATTCTTTTATGCTAGAGAAAAGACTCATCACTATTTGCTTTAGATAGAAGGAGATGTTTCCTGCAAATCCATCTTGTACATGTTCCCTTTCCTGTGGGGTTCTGAGCAGGATATGCTCTTAAGGAATGACCACCCCGGGCTTGAGAACAATACACTCATGCTTAGTGAAGAGCATGTTATGTCTCTTATCACAAAAGTAGGATACACTTAGTAGATTGTACACAAGTTCCTTGACAAAGTTTACCTTTTCAATGTTAAGCTTATCATTTGTGACCTTGCCTCTTCCAGCAATGTAACCACCTACATCTTCTCCAAAAGCAACTGGCCCTCCATCAATTCTCTCAAAGTTTTAAAGCAAAGAGTCATTGCATGTCATGTGCCTGGAACACCCACTATCAATAATCCATATATTACTCTTGATCTTTAGTTGTTCCTACATAAAAAGAGATGGTTAGTTACATTTGGGGGCCAAGCCTTGTTGGTCTTGCGCTTGTCAAAGTGAATTGAAGACAATGCAACGGTAATTGATCCCATATTCAAGCTTTGAGGATCATCAGCTACTGTTGATGAAGAACTTTCAGTCACGTGGTCTTCCTTTATCTTCCACACCATCTTTGGAAGATTAGACTTGACCTTCAACACTTTGAAATTTTTGACAACTTTGGAAGTTTTGACAACTTCGAAAGTTTTGGAGACTTGACCTTTGGAAAATCTTGCTTTCACTATAGCAGGCTTCAGTACTTCGAAAGCATTCCTTTCTTCCGAGACCAAGTTTTCTTCCGAAGGAAAGTTTTCACTTGTCTTCTTATTCACTTTGGAGCTTCCGAAAGGAAAAGACTTTCCTTATGAAGCTATCTTCTTCTGCTTCTTCTCAGAAGTTTTCTTAGTGGTCATGTGAAAAGTACTTCTGGGATTGTAAAAACAATCCTTTGCAAGATAAGAAGTACTATCACACATGATGCAATCAATTGGCTTCCTTTTAAGAGTCTTCTTTTGAATTGAGGACTGAATTTGATCACTTTTCACTTCCATCTTCATCTTCTCAAGTGATGCAGTAGGCTTCTTAGGATGAAACATGCTCTTGGAATTGGATGGTTCAGGTTGTGTGGTAGTGATGCATAGCTGATCAATCTTCTTTTCTTCACAGGGATAATTTGGAAATTAACTTGAACTCCTAGTACTAGAGTCCATAGTTGAATCTTCAGTCTTCACCATTTCAAATTTTGCAGAGATAAAGACTTGTTTCTGCTTGGGATTGAAGGTGGCTTTGTCTTGAGCCTTCTTTGATCTTCTCTTGGCTGCTCTGATCAAGTTCTTTCTTTTGGACTTGGACATCCCTGGTTCTTTCCTCTCCTCTGGAGAATAGTGACCCTTCTTAGGATGATCTTTTTCACTCATCTCAGATTCATCCTTTACAATCTCTTGTGAATCCAAGGATCGCAATCAAGAATTATCAGTGTTAAAGGAAATCAAGTTAATGTTTGCGGAATCAACATTAACCTTGTTTACTTGTTTAATAAATAAATATCAAATATAATGAATAATGATTATGACGAACACAATGATATGAACAAAATTAATAAGTAAACAAGATTTGATATATACGTATTACAACAAAGTTGATTAATGATTACAGATGAATAAATAATGAGTGATATAAACAATAAATGCTTTGAACGTGTTGATGTTGATGTGACGGCTGCTAGGGTTTGATTGATTGATTATGTGAATCGATGTGATGTTTGTGTTTGCCGTCTGGTTGCTCGTGTGTTGGGGTTCATCATTTGATGTGAAACCTAGGACCCATATTTATAGGCACACGTGTTTCTGTTAAGGAAACACCGGATCTCTTGGGATTTGAAATTGTCTTGTTGACTTGTTGACTTGTGACACTTGTATTATTTAAATACAAGTGTTTGGACTTCGCAGCTTAACTGGTCTTCAAGAGGTAATTTGTTCTTCCGAAGGTAATGTCTTCTGAATGTAACACCCCGAAAAGTCAAAACGAGTCATTAAGGATAATGGGCTAATTAATGGGTATTTAATAAAAGAGGGATATGGGTTATGGGCCAAATTGAGTTTATAGGCAAGAGCCTAAGTGATTAAGGCCCATAATCAGCCCTTAACCTACCCAAATCAGCCTACATCTCCATCATTACAACCCTAGCCACCAAAATTCGTAGAGAGAGAAAGTAGAGAGAGAAAGTGAAGAAAACTCAAGATTTGAAGCTTCCAAGGTTAAGAGATTGAAGATCTGGGTGTTGGAGCATCAAGATCTAAGAAAGAAGCAACAAATCCAGGTAAGAATCGACCTCTAAACCCTCCTGTAGATCAAACCCGAATTCTAGGGTTTTGGGTTTTGAAAAGTTGCAAAGAATCGCATAAAGGTCACATTTTTACGTATGAAAACATGTATAAATCCTAGATTTAGCCTCATGGATGATAAACTAAGAGATTGGACGTAAAAAGTTATGATTTTGGGTTAAAAACGGACTGGTTCGTAATTTTTATGCGATCTGCGAAATAGCATATGCATCCAGCGAAATTGCATATTCAATCAGCGAAACTATAAGGACTTCCTGCGAAACTATAGTTTCGCAGGTAGTTTCGCAGACATGGTTTTCCAACGAAAGTTGGGCGAAACTGGCAGTGAAACTGGCAGCGAAGATGCCAGCGAAACTGCCAGCGAAGGTGCTAGCGAAATTAGCAGCGAAACTGCTGGTGAAACTAGCAGCGAAACTGTTGGCGAACCTAGCTGCGAAATTGCTGATCTTGCAGCGAAATTAGCAGCGAATTTAGGCAGAAATTAACCCGTTTAAGTGTTAGCTATTCTGCAGGCTGTGTAGAGTGATCCTAGCCTTGTAAGCTTAGCCTAGAAGTTATTCGTGGCATCCAAGTGAGTTGTAGATCCCCCATTTATAAGTTTTCCATGTTTTGGGGCTATTATGCATACTAAATTTACGTTTTTAAATGACCAAGATTTTAAAGTGTTTTAACAGGAAGAACGATTTTTCTATAAGTAAATGTGCTATATAAATGTTTAAATATAAAAATTTTTCGCGCTGACCTGGCAGCCTGGCCCCAGCCAGGGGCGTTGCCCCTTGGACCCCACTAGGGGCTACTGCCCATAGGACCCCACTGTCAGGGGCTGCCGCCCCCAAACCCCCGCTGTCCCGCGGGGGGTCAGTTATGTTTTATGATGACTAGTACTTGGTATGTTGTGTACATAATAAGTTAAGTATTAAAGTGGAAGATGATATTAATGAAAAGCGAAACTTAATGAATGTTACCCCCGGGCCCGTTTGATGATGAAAAGTTTTGCAAGCACTATGATAGACTTCACTTATGTGAGTCTGATGTATGATGATGGATCTGTATTCATGAGCGGGCTATGTGCCTTGCAATGTGGATCAACTGTCGGGGGTTAGCTACCGTTTCATGTGTACCGATAGGGATTGGCATTTGTTGTCAATCAACATGGAGCTCTTGCTTTGTGCAATCTCGTTTATGATGAAAGTGAAAGATAATGAAAGAATGAAAGATAATGATCATGCTTATTATGATGCAAGTTATGTTATGTACTAAGATGTATGCATGGTCATTATATGAAAGATAAAGTTTATATTTTCTTATATTATTTAAAACTAGAACTCGCTCAGCGAAGCTGACTTTTATGCATAATAGTTGGCAGGTAAGAGCTGATGCTGAGAATGGCACACGGAGCTACTTGGGGAGCTATGGATGGCATTCCTATTTATGAAATTTTAATTTCTAATTTAAGAACAAGTAATATGTTTTGTTTCCAATTAAAGGACAAATGTATCAGTACGATATTGTTTCTAATTTTAAATGAATGTCTAATTATTTCCGCTGCAATGTTTGGTTATTAAACTGATTTTATGCTATGATTAACCAACTGTGAGGTTTTCCGGAACGGGGCCTTACAAGTTGGTATCAGAGCCAAAGTTTAAGAGAATTGGGTAAACTATTTTCAAAACCTAAACTTAAACTGAAAATGGGACCGAATGAAGGATGCCAATCCAAGTAGCTACGTGCCATCAGGTAAAAGTTTCAAGTAAACCGGAATTATGTGCGTGTGCTATTTGTTTTATGTGCTTGTAGATTGGAATACTGATATGTGTTAGGATAGTGATTGCTTGGGACAGGGAGGTAAGGTAAGTGGTTAATCACACTTGGCCACTGTAATTAAGGACTTACCGTACTTATAATGATCTGAACAATTATCTTGAATAACCATTTTGGTGTTTGAATCTTATAGGAATTAGTTATGGCTGGTACAAAATCAGGGAAGGCAACCCGAGGAGGTGCTCGTGGCGGGCGTACTACTGAGCCACGTGTCACCCGGAGCAAAGCTAAAGCTCTCGAGACTGTTCATGAGTAGTCAGACCTCCATAGTCACCCGGAGGGGGAGGGATCAGCCACCCTCAAACCCACTGTGAAGGAGGCTATCGCTGATGAGGTCTACAATGTCATGCAAAATGTCTTACCCTCGATGGTGACCGAGGTGATCAAGGCAGTCAAGGATGGAGAGAAAGCTGAGAAGAAGGGGAAGGAAAGTGAGAAGAATTCAGGAAAGTCCACTGGGAGGACTGAGGAATCTGAAGAGGAGCCATCAAACCCTAAAGTGGTAGTCCATGATGACGACAGTGATGAGGAGTCCGAAAGAGAGACTACTAGAGGGTGCAACTATGGGGCATTTCAAAGGTGCAAGCCCCCAACCTTTGACGGTAACAGCACTGCTACTGCAGCTCATCGTTGGGTCAGAGAGATGGAAGCGGTACTGGAAATTAGTGAGTGCCGAGAAGATCAAAAAGTTAAGTTTACCACTCATTCCTTTGTTGACTCAGCGTTATGCTGGTGGGACAATATTGTCCAGGCTGAAGGGAAGCGATCGATAGCCAAAATGAAGTGGTCTGAGTTGAAGGAGTTAGTGCTGGAGGAGTATTGTCCCCATCGGGAATTAGACAAGATTGAAAAGGAGTTCTTGTATTTGAAGGCTGGGAACATGACTCATCAAGAGTATACCTCCAAGTTCAATGAACTTGCAAGACTTGTGCCAGACATGGTGACACCTGTGTCCAGGAAGATCAAAAGATACATACAGGGTTTGCCTGTGGACATTAGGAGGCACATGATTGTAGCTAGACAGGGTACGTTTAGGTCTGTGGTGGATTTAGCTGGGAGGTTGTACGATGAGAGAGACCCAGTGCCTCTACAGAAGAAGGTGGAGAAATGGAATGAAACAAGAATGGAAATGGGAAGAGGTTCGGAGGTGATAACTTCCGGAGTGGAGAGAAGAGGATGAGGGTTGAGGATCAGTCTGGGAGACAGGGAAATACTGGTGAAGGAGGTGCTTGTAGAAAATGTGGAAAAGGTCATTCAGGGGAGTGCAGAGTTGGGACGGGAAAATGTTTCAAATGTGGAGGCGAGGGCCACTATGCTAGGGATTGCAGAGTGGGGAGGTGTTACCAGTGTGGCGAGATGGGTCATATGGGAAAGGACAGTAAGAAAGGAAAACTAGAAGGATCAGGAACAGTTAAAGCTGGAGATAAGGGAAGGGGTGACGGTTCAAAGGCGAAGGCGAGGGCATTCAACATAACTCGTGAGGAGGCCAGGGCAGACCCAGAAGTAGTTTCAGGTATGTTTCTAGTAGACCATGAATATGCTTCTGTGCTCTTTGATTCTGGTGCTAGTAGGAGTTTTGTGTCTGCTGCCTTTTGTCGTTTGTTACATGATAAGAGTAGAAAGTTAGATGAGCCTTTCTATGTAGAAACAGCCATTGGTAAGTCCACTAAGGTAACTGAGGTGGTTGAGGATTGCCTGATTGAGTTAGAGGATTGTAAGTTCCCTGCTAGGTTGCATGTTATGGCCTTAGGAGGTTTCGATGTGGTGTTAGGCATGGATTGGTTAGCTACCAATGAAGCCAATATAATATGTAGTAAAAAGATAATTCGTCTAACAGCGCCCGACGGTAGTTCTGTCACGATTCATGGAGATAAGGTGTGCTGTGTACCGAAGGTCGTGTCGATGATCACAGCTGAAAAGTACTTGAGACGTGGGTGCAGCGCTTACTTGGCCTACGTAAAAGATGTGGATGCACCAGAGCCACAATTATCAGACGTGCCGGTAGTGTGCGAGTTTCCTGACGTCTTTCCTGAAGACCTGACCGGTGTGCCGCTTGACCGCGAAATCGAATTCCAAATTGATTTGCTACCCGAAGCACAACCTGTCGCTAAAGCACCGTATCGATTAGCTCCTTCGGAGATGATAGAACTAAGGGACTAGTGGCAAGATTTACTGGATAAAGGCTTCATCCGACCGAGTATCTCTCCATGGGGTGCTCCGGTTTTATTCGCCAAGAAGAAAGATGGTAGCATGCGGATATGCATTGACTATCGCGAGCTTAATAAGCTGACCGTAAAGAATCGGTATCCGTTACCAAGGATCGACGACCTCTTCGATCAACTTCAGGGTGCCAGCTAGTTTTCGAGGATAGACCTGCGGTGTGGTTACCATCAGCTGAAGGTGAAAGAACAAGACATTCCAAAGACAACGTTCCGTACGCGTTATGGACACTACGAATTCCTCGTCATGTCCTTTGGTTTGACCAACGCGCCAGCTGCTTTTATGGATCTTATGAATCGGGTATGTCGGCTGATGTTGGATAAATCGGTGATAGTGTTCATTGATGACATCTTGATTTATTCAAAAAGTGAAGAGGAACATGCCGATCATATTCGAGAAGTATTAGAGACGCTTAGGAATGAGAAGCTATATGCTAAGTTCTCTAAATGCGCATTTTGGCTACGAGAAGTTCAATTTCTGGGTCATGTGGTTAATCCCGAGGGGATCAGGGTGGACTTTGCAAAGGTTGAAGCGGTGATGCAATGGGAACCGCCAAAGACGCCATCTGAGATTCGCAGTTTCTTAGGCCTGGCAGGCTACTATAAGAGGTTTATCCAGGATTTCTCCAAGAAAGCTTCTCCTTTGACAAAGCTGACCCGAAAGGACGTGAAGTATGAATAGGGTACTGATCAGGAGAACGCCTTCCTAGAACTGAAGATGAGGTTAACTCAAGCCCTAGTCTTGACGTTACCTGAAGGGAACAAGGATCTGGTGGTCTACTCGGATGCCTCGTATGCAGGATTGGGTTGTGTGTTGATGCAACGAGGGAAGGTGATAGCCTATGCTTCTAGACAATTAAAGGTTCACGAGTCCAATTATCCTACCCATGATTTGGAGTTGGCTGCGGTGGTGTTTGCATTGAAGATTTGGAGGCACTACTTGTATGGGGTGAAGTGCACCATCTTCACTGATCACAAAAGTCTGAAGTATTTCTTTGAACAAAAGGAACTCAATATGAGGTAGAGGATGTGGTTGGAACTGATCAAGGATTATGACTGCGAAATTCATTATCATCCAGGCAAAGCCAATGTGGTTGCTGACACACTTAGCCGAAGAGGACGACCCGAACCTATTCGGGTGAGGGCTTGCCAGATAATCATGACGCCTGATGTTATGAAACAAGTGAGAGAGTTCCAGGATGAGGCACTAAGAGAGGATAGAGTCAACTCTGAAAGGATGAAAGGACAAGTTTCAGACTTGGGGGAAAACACCCTAGGTGTTAGAACCCGATCTGGGAGAATGTGGATCCCTCTCTACGGGGATCTGAGGGAGAAAATCATGGATGAGGCTCACAAAACTCAATACTCCATACACCTCGGTGCCACGAAAATGTATCAGGATCTGAAGAAAGATTACTGGTGGTCGGGAATGAAGCGAGACGTGGTTAAGTACGTGAGCAAGTGTCTGACTTGCCTGCAAGTGAAGGCAGAGCACCAAAAGCCATATGGGAAGATCCAGCCTTTGGATATCCCTGAATGGAAATGGGAACACATCACAATGGACTTCATCACGAAGCTACCTCGCACGGCGAGGGGAAGCGACGCAATCTGGGTGATTGTTGACCGTCTAACAAAGAGCGCCCATTTCCTACCAATTCGTGAAACGTATTCCTCTGAGAGGTTGCAGAGCTATTTATCAAGGAAATCGTGGCTCGTCACAGTGTGCCAGTGTCTATCTTTTCGGATAGGGACACGCGGTTTACATCCAAGTTCCGGAAGACGTTTCATGACTCAATGGGGACTAGACTCCATATTAGTACGGCTTACCATCCGCAGACAGATGGTCAGTCGGAAAGGACGATCCAGACTTTAGAAGACATGGTACGAGCATGTGTAATCGACTTTGGAGGAAGCTGGGATGAGCACTTACCGTTGGCGGAATTCTCATATAATAATAGTTACCATGCCAGCATTGGTATGCTACCTTACAAAATGTTGTACGGTAGGAACTGCAGAACGCCCGTGTGTTGGGGCGACATTGGGCAGAAGGAATTGGGAAGTCTTGAAGTGATTGAGGTCACAACTGAGAAGTTAGATAAGATTAAGGCGTTCATGAAAGCTGCAAAGGACCGCCAGAAGTCTTACGCTGATAAGAGGCGTAGGCCGATAGAATTTGAGGTTGGTGACAAGGTTATGCTCAAGGTATCGCCCTGGAAAGGGATCATCAGGTTTTGAAAAGGGGAAAGTTGAGCCCAAGATTTATAGGGCCATTCCGTATTATCGCAAGGGTAGGAGAAGTGGCCTACAGATTAGAACTACCTGATGAGTTGAGTGGAATTCACCCTACGTTCCACGTATCTCATCTCTGGAAATGTCTGGCAGATAATGATGCATTTGTACCATTAGAAGACATTGAAGTCGATGAACGGCTAAATTATGTAGAGCAGCCGGTGGCCATCCTTGATTGGAAAGAGAAGCACTTACGGTATAAAGTGGTGCCACTAGTACGAGTACAGTGGAGACACAGAAAAGGATCAGAATCTACGTGGGAGGCCGAGGAGGAGATGAGGAAATTTTATCCTCAGTTGTTTGATGACTGACATGTTTCAAGGACGAAACCTAAATAAGTGGGGGAGACTTGTAACACCCCGAAAAGTCGAAACTAGTCATTAAGGATAATGGGCTTAATTAATGGGTATTTAATAAAAGAGGGATATGGGTTATGGGCCAAATTGAGTTTTTGGGCAAGAGCCTAAGTGATTAAGGCCCATAATCAGCCCTTAACCTACCCAAATCAGCCTCCATCTCCATCATTACAACCCTTGCCACCAAAATTCGTAAAGAGAGAAAGTAGATAGAGAAATTGAAGAAAACTCAAGATTTGAAGCTTCCAAGGTTAAGAGATTGAAGATCTGGGTGTTGGAGCATCAAGATCTAAGAAAGAAGCAACAAATCCAGGTAAGAATCGACCTCTAAACCCTTCTATAGATCAAACCCGGATTCTAGGGTTTTGGGTTTTGAAAAGTTGCAAAGAATCGCATAAAGGTCACATTTTTACGTATGAAAACATGTATAAAGCCTAGATTTAGCCTCATGGATGATAAACCAAGAGATTGGACGTAAAAAGTTATGATTTTGGGTTAAAAACGGACTGGTTCGTAATTTTTATACGATCTGCGAAACTGCATATGCATCCAGCGAAATTGCATATTCAATCAGCGAAACTATGAGGACTTCCTGTGAAGCTATAGTTTCGCAGGTAGTTTCCTAGACATGGTTTTCCAACGAAAGTTGGGCGAAACTGGCAGTGAAACTGGCAGCGAAACTGCCAGCGAAGGTGCTAGCGAAACTAGTAGCGAAACTGCTGGTGAAACTAGCAGCGAAACTGTTGGCGAACCTAGCTGCGAAATTGCTGATCTTGCAGTGAAATTAGCAGCGAATTTAGGCAGAAATTAACCCCTTTAAGTGTTAGCTATTCTGCAGGCTATGTAGAGTGATCCTAGCCTTGTAAGCTTAGCCTAGAAGTTATTCGTGGCATCCAGGTGAGTTGTAGATCCCCCATTTTTAAGTTTTCCATGTTTTGGGGCTATTATGCATACTCAATCTACGTTTTTAAATGACCAAGATTTTAAGGTGTTTTAACAGGAAGAACGATTTTTCTATAAGTAAATGTGCTATATAAATGTTTAAATATAAAAATTTTTCGCGCTGACCTGGCAGCCCGGCCTCAGCCAGGGGCGTTGCCCCTTGGACCCCACTAGGGGCTGCTGCCCATAGGACCCCGCTGTCAGGGGCTGCCACCCCCGAACCCCCGCTGTCCTGCGGCGGATCAGTTATGTTTTATGATGACTAGTACTTGGTATGTTGTGTACATAATAAGTTAAGTATTATGTATTAAAGTGGAAGATGATATTAATGAAAAGCAAAACTTAATGAATGTTACCCCCGGGCCCGTTTGATGATGAAAAGTCTTGCAAGCACTATGATCGACTTCACTTATATGAGTCTGATGTATGATGATGGATGTGTATTCATGAGCAGGCTATGTGCCTTGCAGTGTGGATCAACTGTCGGGGGTTAGCTACCGTTTCATGTGTACCGACAGGGATTGGCATTTGTTGTCAATCAACATGGAGCTCTTGCTTTGTGCAATCTCGTTTATGATGAAAGTGAAAGATAATGAAAGAATGAAAGATAATGAACATGCTTATTATGATGCAAGTTATGTTATGTACTAAGATGTATGCATGGTCATTATATGAAGGATAAAGTTTATATTTTCTTATATTATTTAAAACTAGAACTCGCTCAGCGAAGCTGACTTTTTTGCATAATAGTTGGCAGGTAAGAGCTTATGCTGAGAATGTCACACGGAGCTACTTAGGGAGCTATGGATGGCATTCCTATTTATGAAATTTTAATTTGTAATTTAAGAACAAGTAATATGTTTTGTTTCCAATTAAAGGACAAATGTATCAGTACGATATTGTTTCTAAGTTTTAAATGAATGTCTAATTATTTCCGCTGCAATGTTTGGTTATTAAACTGATTTTATGCTATGATTAACCAACTGTGAGGTTTTCCGGGAACGGGGCCTTACACTGAAGGTACTTTCTCTTCCGAAGGTACATTGTTCTTCCGAAGGTGATGTCTTCCGAAGGTACTTTGTCTTCCGAAGGTACATTGTTCTTCCACAGGGGTCTTCACTTGGACTCTTTGATTGACTTCTTCACTTGAACTCTAGAGCTGGTTGTTCATCCGCAGAGGATCTTCGGATGTTTGTTATTGTCTGAAACATATCTATAGAAGAACAAAAATGTTTATCCATAGATGTTTCTTACACTTAGTCAATTTCAGTAATTGACCAAGTATAATGTTTGTACCTACAATCATACACATAAATCAACACACATGTGGGTTAACTATATATACATAATCCATACATCAAATAATGAATTAGAGGTATTCATTACAAGTTTTGATTACAGTTCTAAGCCTATAAAAAATGAGCTAGATCTATTGACCCTAGATCTAACAATACTGCCCCTTAGGCTTAGACACTTCTAATCAGCTCTTCAAAATTGAAAGTTCCTTCATTCTTGATATCATCTTCTTGTTGAAGTAAGATACTGCATCCTTTTGATCATTGATCTCCATTCTGCATATCTTTTGAAGCATCTCAAAACTTAATCCCAAGATGTCTTTTTTAGTTGTTGGAGTTTCCACAACACTTTGATTGTGAACTATTTCAAGCTCATCTTCTTCTGTGATTCTTAGTTCTGGTACTTCTTCAATGTTAGCTCCTTTCAACAGCCCAGCATCATATCTTCTTCTCTTGTATGCTTTTGCATGCAGTTTATCCACCACTTGAATCATGTGAACATATAGGCATAGATCATTATGTGCTCTTTCATTAGTCAGCTTTGGGAAGAATTTGTCATGCAAGTATGATGTGTAGCTGGGGTGGAGCAACTTGATCACCACTAGATCAAAGATTCTTATCTTCTATGCTTTCTTTCCTTCTGCATTCCTCAACAGCACCAATTCTTTGGTCTTCTCAAAATATCCCCATTCTGTTATGGGATATGTGTATTGATTTCAATCAAATCTTTTAACAGTTGCTACCTTCCTGCTTTGGTACCCAACCCTCTTTAAAAACTCATCATCTACCAATGTAAAGGAGTTGGATTTTGATCTTTTCATCCTTTCTAATCTTCTTCTATGCTCATCATCCTCTCTCCTAGCTTATTTCAGCACATCATCTCTGAATTTAGTCTTTAACTTTCCCACCAACACAGAGAAGTCTCTTCCTCTTGGGTGAATTGGATAGTTAGAGATGATTAAGCTTTGCAGATCTTTGAGGTCACTTTTAGTTAGGCACAACACTGATACTACATCATAGAAGTATTGAATCCTTCCAGATGTTCTCTTAATTATTGCACAATCCCACTCTTGATCATACTTCTAGGCCATGATCCTGTTGTCTTCCACAGAGTTGGGACTTGTGATGTGATCAAACAGCTCTATTAAGGTAGACTTTTGCTCTGTAATCTCTTTGACTGTTTTACCCAATGGCCACACTTTGCCAGGTATAACTGCTAGTGGCTCTCTGATTAGTTTATCTTTCCTTTTGTGCTGATCTTTACTTTCAACTGTTACTGGTTCAGCAGGGGTTTTGTTATGTTGCTCAGCATAAGACTTTGGAGCTTTAGTCTTGAATATTACCCCGGTGTCAAGCTCAATAACCATTACATGTTCCATCATCTTCCTCAGCTCACCAACTGTTCTTCCCTTAAGCTCATGCCCTTTATAGTTGTGACCCTGTAGCCAACACGTCATATTGTATTTGGTAAGCTTTGCTATATCACAGTGGCCTGAATCTTTCTTGATTTTTTGAATAGCTTAAAATGTTATGAATGCTTCATAGTCACAGTTAGGGATCATGAATCTAGCAAGCTCAAATTCTTTCAGTAGATCCTTCATTTCAGTCAGATTCATCCTTTCCATCATGTCATATGGAAACCCATGGTTGATAAGGGTCATAAACAGAGTTGACTCAGGCCTCTCTTGCAATATATCTTTTGTTTTCAGAAGATCATCAACCTTTGATTCGTCTTGTTCTTTGTTAGGCCTATCTTCAGTTAGTTCTTTCCATTCAGCATCACTCTCAGCTTCATCATGAGTTACTGGCTTTAAAGTGGAAACATCCACTGAAGGAGTGTGCTCTGGAGATGTATGCCTTGACCTTTTAGGTAAATCTTCTACATTGATCATTTCTTTCTTTATAGAGCCTAAGTACTTCCTCTTCCTGGTGTATAGAATAAGTTGCTTAGAAGTCTCAGACAATTCTTTTGGTATTTTTGTTGATGGAGCAGCGTTTGATTCAAGGGCACAAATCTTCATCTTCATCTCATCAATCTCTTCATCTTTGCTTTTTAACACAGCAGACTGAGCAGTGAGAGAGTTGTTTGCATGTTCAATTTCCAATGCCAGTTTCTCCTTTTCAGTTTTATCATGCTTTACTGAATCTTGCAGTTCTTCAACCAGCTCATGCAATGCATCAATCACTTCATTGTTTTCTTGTATGTTCTCCCTCAATCTTTTCAGACTTGATTCTTGCTTTATTAGCTGATTTTCCATTTCTTTTATCAGACCTTTGAGCTCTTGAATTCTTTGCTTTCTATTGTTTGGCTTGATAAAAAGTTTGTTGTATTCAGCCACCAGATAACTTTTGCTAACAGGAATGTCAACTTCACTTAGATCATCCTCATGATAAGCAATAACATCAACATAGTTGGCTTCTTCTTCCCCTGCTTGTTGTTCAGCAGCCAACTCATCATCATTTACTTCGTTGTGGGCTACACTGACTGAGCTTGAGCTTGACTCAGCTGCTTGATCTGCCTGCTCTTCATGTTGTTGTTGATGTTGCTAATGGTCAGTGACTGGAGAGACATGTTCAGTATCATTTGAATGGACAATGGATTCAGCCTTGGTTAGTGACAGTTGAACTATACTTGCTTGTGAAGCTAACTCTGTCTCCCCGGTGTAAAAGCTCTCAGTAGATCGATTTTCAGGATTTGGAGGTTGTAAAAAAAGTTGTATTTGGAGTTGATTTGATGATAGAGGGTGAAGTGGAGAGATTGGTTGAGTGTTTTGGCTGGCTGGTGATTGTGGTTGGAGAGATTGAGGTTGTGGAGATTGATGATGTTGATGAATGGGTGATTGATGAGGTGAAGGTGAGGCTTGCATAGTGTTAGTAGGTGAACTTCCTTGTTGGTCTTCCCATACCAGTTCTTGTGGGATGTTGGCATTAGCATCCACCACATGAGCAAACGTTGGCACATCTTCTACTTGGTATTTCCCACTAATCATGTTCAGAACAGATCTACCCAAATAAGCTTGCACAAATACATCACCATCTCTTGCTATTCCAGGCATTTCGCCATTGATGATCAGTTGTAGGAACCTTGGGAACATGAACATCTTTTCTGCCTTCTGAACTCTTATTTGATCACACAAACATCCAAGGATGTACTTAGAGTAATTGTAAGTTCTCCTTTCAAATACACCAATGATTCCAGATGATATATGCCTTGAAAATCTGTCTAGTCCAGACTTCATGTTTGAAATGCACTTCAGATGTGACACAGGAACCTATATGGTTTGCACAATCTTCCTTTCTTGATCGCACCTTTGTCAAAATCTCCATCATATCCCATCAAATAGAAGATCTTTTCTATGTATTCATTCTCGAACACACCTGGATGACCTATCTCGATATCTCCTAAGTTGAGATTTCTCCTGATACACTGTTCATCAATCCTTAAGTGTTCATTCCCAATATCTGCATGTATAATCTCATCTTCTCCTTCCTTTTCTACTCTAGCTGAGTTCCAGAAATCAACAATGTGTGATTGATGTATCACCGGCTCCGCTGATAGAGCATAGAATAGCCTGGATCGTCGCTCTGATGATATCCCGACACCCTTCCGATGCAGGGTCATCAGCATTCAGAAATGCACACATGGTATGCTCTCTCGTAAATCGATTAGCCATCTGTTCATAAGAGTTAAGAAGAATAGATTAGAATTAACATTACAGATATGAGAATACGAACAATGATAATCAAGAATCAAATAGTTCATTATTGATGATTAAGACATGTTTTACCTTCAAACCAATGATCTGGAATCAATATTATTCATTTGTTTGATGTTTTGATTCGGTAATTTTGTATGTTTGTGAAAGAGGGAAAAGGTTTGTTAAGTGGGTTTTTCTCGGTCTGAAAAAATGTTCTGAAAAAGTGAATAATGAATATTTAAGTCAAAAACATCATTTATGAACACTCTGACAGATTAATTTCATCTATTTAAAGAAGTGGGTCCTATTTTTTTATTACTCTACTGTGGAATTTATTTGTTCCGCAGATTTCAGTTCTTCCGTAGGACATCTAAGGATGCCTACCTTAAAACTGAAACTTAAAGTTGAATTAAAGTATAACTTGATTTTCCATAGGTTACCAATCTATGGAAATGAATTATACATGTAAAATATTAACTCATTCATAGGTTACCAATCTACAGATAGTCATATTTTACTCCCCCTTAAGTTTCGCACTGTAGCTTTTGCTGATGTTTACAATGCATTGTAGCTTCTGCTGATGCTTAAAATTCCACGATTGAAACTTATTTTATTGTATGGTCCTAATCAACTGATAGAACCATTTATTGCTATTGGACCTTGTTGACTTTGTATTCATGACAATTGTGCACAAAAAGGTTTATATTTTAAAAGCTTCGTGTATCCAAAAGCCAAGTTAGTGCTCAGGTTTCAATTCCTTCATATTGACAATTCATTTGACAATATTGTTGTTAACTTGTTTACATGATTCTACTCCCCCTAAATTTTTTATCAATGAGGAATGTAGGCATTTATCATAAATTTATAAGAAGAATATCATGAAAGACACCATGTCTGTCCAAACATGCCAAATAGAAAGATGTTAATATAAACAAAATTGAAATGAGTACTATGTACAAGCATATATATATACATAGAATGGGATCATACTATGACACTAAGCATCTTCCTGATTAGTTAATTTGTTGAAATGATACCTGATCTTAGTTCTGATTGCAAGTATGTTTGTCCCCTTAAATCCATACAAGAGTATTGTATCAACTAGGCATGTTGTTTATCATGTTTTCATGTTTATTAGGGAGTAACTATTATGGGCTTCACATTCAATTCACTTAGAGTTTGTCCTCCCTTTGTGAGTCAAATCATCACTTTTTCACACTTAGAAACTATGTACTTTAAGTTATAAGTTCTATCTTGAGATGCATTTGACATCTCATTAATGCATTGATGTAGTAGCTCTAAATTTAATATACTGTTGATCACAAAGAATTCTTTTGAGAGCTTAGATATGATCATCATCAGGTCACCAGGTCTTTACTTCCGTAAAACAGAGGTGCCTTTAACCCAGGTCTTTGTTTACACAAAACAGAGGGATGATGAGGATCATGATCTTTTCACCAGATGGTTACAAATGTAAACCATGGTGATCATACACCCAGGTCTATGTTTACACAAAACAGAGGGAATATGATTTGCAAAGATAGATATTATAAAGTGTCTGAACATAGTGTGCTTAGATGATTGATTTGGGCACATCAGAATAAGACTCACTTGCTGTATCCTCAAAATGAAATTTCCCACAAACAGTCACTTTGCATTATATTTGGCATGCTCTTAGTGTAGTTTTCACTCAAGATGAACCTACTCACATATCAAGAAACTTGATCAGATTTTAATGATATTTAAGAATTCAGGAAGAAGCAAAGGTATAGTGTACTATCATTTCCCAAACATATGTCATGCTGAATTAAAAGACATAGAAAGAAAGACAATATTTTTTATTTTAAGCTTCGGAAGATGTTTCAGAAGTTTCTTCCGAAAGTAAATTGCTTTCGGAAGGAAATTGTGTAAGACATAAGTTTCTTCCGAAGGTAATTATAAATCTTCCGAAGGATAAAAATTTTATTATTATTTTTTATTATTTATTTATTACTATTTACAAGGACTGACACATGCTTTTCTTTGTTTGTTCATAATGATTAATCTAAGTTAATCATGCCGAGAGACTCAATTAGAAAATTAAATCTAACTGAATCAAAGGCTTTAGTGAATAAATCAACAAGCTGATTTGTTGTATCCACTTTGACTAACTTGATCAAACCTTTTTTTAAGCAATCTCTCAGAAAATGGTATCTTATTTCAATACGCTTTGTTTTACTATGTTGCATTGGATTAGTAGTGATAAACATAGTTGTTGAATTGTCAATATAAATTGGAGTCTCAAGGAAATTGTAACCATAATCAAGCAATTGGTTTTGCAACCAAAGGACTTGAGGGCAACCAGCTGAAGCAGCTATGTACTCAGCCTCAGCTATGGATACAGATACATTTGTTTGCTTCTTACACTGCCATGAAACTAGTCTTGGTCCTAAAAATTAACATCCACCAGTTGTGGATTTTCTGTTGTTGTTGCATCCTCCAAAGTCACTATCTGAATATGAGTAGAGTAAAGTCACCATCCTTTGGATACCAAAGTCCAAGGGCAGGTTTTCCTTTCAGATATCTGAAAATCCTTTTAACGGCATTCAGTTGGGACTCTTTTGGATCAGATTGGTACCTAGCACAAACACACACAGCAAACATTATGTCATGTCTGCTGGCAGTTAAATACATAAGAGATCCTATCATTGATCTATACAATCGTTGATCAATAGATTTTCCTGTAGGATCAGGCACAATCTTGTCAATTGTTGTTGCAGGTGTTTTCCATGAAGATGCATCAGCAAGATTATACTTCTTCAATATTTGAAGAATATATTTCTCTTGATTGATGAAGAAGCCATCTGTTTTTTATGGACTTGAAGACCAAGGAAAAAGGTTAATTCTCCTATTGAACTCATCTGAAACTCAGATTTCATCAACTTTTCAAAGTTTACACACAGTCTCTTGTTTGTTGATCAAAATATAATGTCATCTACATATATTTGTACAACTAAGAGATCTTGATGTTCTTGCTTGTGAAAGAGAGTCTGATCAATAGTTCCTCTTTTATAGTCATGTTTCAGCAAGAAAGATTATTGGGGTTCAACAATGGAATAAACTGAAGCTTACCAAATCATAATTACAGCCAACTAAAGATCTCATTGTACAAGTTCAGAGACCAAGTTGATTACAACAAAAACAACAATACAAGACAATACAACATGACAAAGTCAAGATCAAGACAATTAGAAAAGTCAAAATTAGGTCATGTTGTTATAATAATATAAATAGACCCACTAGTGCATTTTTGCAAGTGTGGTTTTTTTTGTGTGTTTCTCATGGTGTAAATCACCACCTAAGGAGAAATCCTCTCCTTTGGGTGGGTTTAATTTCACCAGCCATCTATGATTCTCATTGTAACTTGTTTATCAACATCAATGAAATCATAACATTATTATTATCCATCTCTTTGTTCTTTGATTCACACACATCCACCCATCTTAATCTTGATTTCTAGATCTGAACGTGATGAATCCTAAGATCCAAGCTCAATGAATCTGAAATATTGATTTAGCAAAATGGTATCAGGAGTTGTTGGTTGCTGGATTTATCTAGTTTTCAGATCTGATCTCATCTTTAATGATGTCAAGAACAATGAAGAAAAGAAGAAAAATGAAGAAGAAAGTCCCTTTTCATCAAAAACCTATCTGTTCATACCCGTAATAAGAAGAAAAACCAACAAATCTGTTCAACTATGGTATGATTTGAAGAATCGTGAACATGTTCATGATTATTCCTTCAAAATTCGATGCAATTGAACAAGATTAACATCAAAAAAGAAGAAAACACATTTGTTCATCTAAAAATCAAGAAGAAAAATCATCAGATTTGTTCTAATATGGTACGATTTAAAGAAATATAATCATTCGCTGGATTATTCCTTCAAAATTCGATGCAATTGAACACGATTATCATTAAAAACAAAGAAAAGATGAAGAAATGGAAGCTACTGCTGATTTCCCGACCTACACTGCAGTGTAAAATCATTTTTGTTCAAGTCTGTGTTGGATCCTGTATGCCCAAGACACATAGAACATTGATATGGTTAGTACGTCATGATCCAAGTCGGGTCATACCCAATAACAAGCTTAGCAAACACCAATAAATATTTATCTGATGATATGATCATGCAATTAAATATGAGCACCTAATTAGAAAATGGATTTTCTAATTTAAAGAAATGAGAGATAGAACAAATTATATGGATAATTTGTTCATGAACTATTATTATTTACATTGTTATTTAAATGGTTAAATAACAACAAATAGTATATGTTCTTATGTTATACATTAAAAGGCTTTAATCATATAACATATCAACATCTTAATGTAATTAGTTGGTTTTATATTTTAGGGTGTATAAGTTATATAATTAAAAGGTTAATTATATATATCTTATCATCTAACTAATGAACATTAATAATGTGCCATATGTTACATAATTAAAAGGGTTAATTATGTAACAAGTCCACTCAACTTTTAATGTGTTACAAGTATTTTAAAAAAAAAAAGGTGAACTTGGGTTTTAAAAAGGGCTGAATTCGGCCCCCCCTTGGACTTCCCCATTTTTTATTTGTCTTGAAAATAGAACACTCATTAAGAGTGTGGTTGAGTGGAAGAGTGCAAGCATGATCCTCCTATCTCTCTCTTTTTTACAAGATGAACAACTAGAGAAAAGCTCCTCCTTCTCTCCTTATTCACGGCTGAAACAAGGGGTTTTGAATCCCTTTTGGTCGTTTTCTTGGGTATTCTAATGATCCAAGATATGCTCCTTCATTGGTATGAAGTAGAAATGGTTTTCTTTCTTCCACCCATTGAAGAACTCGGCTGGAAACAAGGTTCCAGCAGCATTGTTGTTCGTTTTGGTGCTTTAAATCCTAGCAAAGATGGTGTTTTCTTAGAGGCTTGTGGGTATGGACACTTGAGGACATCTACTTTGGTGTTTTGGCCATTCAAGAGCAGCCTTTTCTTCACCCAAATCACGTTTTTAGCAGCCCTTATGGAAGGTGTTTCATTCACATTTTCAGCAGCCTACAAAGGTAGTTTGTTGATGTTGTTTTGGTTGTTTCCTTCTCTTGATAGTTGGTTCAAACACAAATGAATGATCCTTATGTTTTGGGTTTGTTGAAACAAAGTTATGAACTTTTAATTTTCTGATTACAACATGATATTAATCTATTATTCCGCTGCGTTTTCTCAGTTTAAATGGTTAAACTAGTTTGTTAAAGGTCCAACAAACCCAACAGTCTGAAAACAAATGCGGATGAACAAAAACAAATACGGATGAAGCTTGATCAAATGCGAAGTGTTACACAAATGCAGATGTGTCATCCACAAATGCGGATGTGTTATACACAAATGCGGATGACTTGTCACCAAATGCAGATGACTTGGCAACAAATGTGGATGCCTTGTCACCAAATGCGGTTGACTTGTAAACAAATGCGGGTACTTTAAGCACAAATGCGGATGCATTGAAATCAAATGCGGATGCCTTGCAAACAAATGCGGATGCTTTGGAAACAAATACGGATGCTTTGCAAACAAATGTGGATGCTTTGCAAACAAATGCAGATGAGTTAGCAAAGAAATGCGGATGTGTTGCAAGAAATGCTTATGAACAGCTAGTGAACAGGACTTCAAAAAGAAAAGAAAAACATGAATGTGGATGATTGCAACCAACAAGCACATCCATTTTGAGCTTTCGTAGGAGTTACAGGAACATCTACGGATGGTATATGTGGACTTGCTGAATCATCTCCAATGTTTGTTGTATCTTCTTGAGAGGATGAAACAGCTACTGAGACATTATTCATATCTCCGGATGCCATATGCACATCTGCGGATGCGGAGTCAGCAACTGCTGATGAAGTGTTTCCATCTGAGGATGTGCATCCATTTTGCTGGACTTGTGCAGCATCATTGTTATTATTTGTTGTTCCTTGTTCCATGATGCTCGATGTGTGTATTTTTGGAGGATCGGCAAACAATGACACTTCATTCATATTTGGGGGAACAAATGGATAACATGTATCAGCAGATCATGCATTATTCAAATAACAAGAGTTAAATGAGTCTATTAGTGCATCTATATCAAACAACCATGATGATCCTTTTACAGATTTAGGAAATTAGGATTCATAAAATGAAACATTAGGAGTTTCTTCCATAATGTTATGTTGTGGAATGTAGATCCTATAAGATTTATATGTTGAAGAATATCCAACAAAGAAACCATCATAGGCTTTTTCTGAAAATTTTCCCAATTGTTCTTTTGTGTTTAAAACAGATACATGACACCCAAAAGCTCTAAGATATCCTATGTAAGGTTTTCTTTTAAATAAAAACTCATAAGGTATTTTATTATGTTCTTTGACAATCAATGTCCAATTTTGAACATTGCATGTTGTATTCACTGCTTCAGCCCAAAAGGTTATTGGCAATTATGAATCAGCTAGCATTGTTCTTGCTGCTTCAATAAGTGTTTTGTTTCTTCTTTTAGCAACTCCATTTTGTTGTGGAGTTCTTGGTGCACTGAATTGTCTTGCAATGCCTTTATTCCTACAAAAGGAATCTAAGTATTAACATTCAATCCCATTATCACTTCTAAAAATTTTAACTTTTAAATCACGTTGGTTTTCAATCTTGATGACAAAGTTCATTAATGTTTGTGCTGTTTCACTTATTTGTTTTAAGAAGAAAACCCATGTGAATCTAGTGAAATCATCCACTATCACTAAACAATATTGCTTTTTCCAATGCTCATCACATTGGTTGGACCAAACAGATCCATGTGAAGCAATTTGAGTGGTGTAGTGTTTGTATTGATAATTTTGGATTTATGAGACACTCTATGTTGTTTTCCTTTATAACATGAAGGACAATGGTTTGAACAATAAAACTATTTCTTTGGCAATCCAATGACTAGGTCATTTTTCACCAGTTTGTTCATGTTCTTCATGTTAGAATGAACAATCCTTCTATGCCACAATTGAGATTCATCTTCTGATGACTTAGATAGTAGGCATGTTTCATTTCTTGTGAGTGTAGTGTTGTTCATATCCAAAACATATGTGTTTCCCTTTCTTGATGCTTTAAGAAGGATCCATTCTTCTGGAACTGAAAAACCTCCCTTCTTATCCCCACCAAATGTCACATATGAGGCATTTTTATGCTTGAAGTCATGGAGAAGTGAATAGTTTCCTGTCATATGCCTGGAACAACCACTGTCAACATACCACTTGTTGTCAGCTCTCTAAGATTGTTCCTGCACATAAAAAGAAATCAATTAGAATTGACAACTCAAACCTTAATGATCTTGGGTTTGCCAGCAGTGTCTAAAATTGTTACTCCTTCATGAATCAATCTTGAAGTTTCAGTATTAATTTTAGTTATAATTGATTCATTCCGAGTTGGTTGAGGTGAGGATGATTCTGTTGAAGATGAGGTTGTTGAACAAGGTTCTGGTTTCTCGATCTCTTCTTCATTCACCTTATTTTTGTTGGTTTGATGCTTTGGTTTTGATAATGAACCTTGATTGTAGAAAATTTCATTATCTTTTTATTTTGAATGAGGTACATGAGTTCCCTTTTCAAAATTATCAAAGAAAGCATCATTAGCATTTGTTTCTTTTTCAGTCAAATCCACCCTTTTATGAGGTGTTTTGGATTGCTGAAATGTTGTTCTTTTCTTCAAAGGTTGAATATCAGTGGATGTTTTCTCCTTTGGTTTTGGCTTTTGTTTTTGTTGCTGCTTCTTAGTTTTTTAATCTTTTTCATAATCAGTAGACTGATAGTCTGATTCAGCTTTATCAGATTGTTTAAGCTTTGTGCTCTTTGTCTTGTTCTTTTTGTTAAAATAACATTCCTAAGTTGAATGGTTATTTTTGTTACAAATAGCATAATGTTTGTTGAAGTAGCAGTCAGATGTCATGTGATTGTTCATATTGCAAATAGAACAATAACTACTTAAGTAACAATCTTCCATATTGTGTTTTTCATATCACACCATTTGCAATACATTTCATCTGATTCTTTGTTAGAATCAATTACTTTCTTCTTCTTTGTCAACTTTTGAGGCTTTGCATCCTTCTCCAATTTTGCAGTTGATTTACCCTTTTCCAGCTTTTTAGGCTTTGATTTGTTTGCTGCTGATTTTGCCTTCCGCAGATCATCTATTGAATCAGTAGATTTGGTTTTCCGCATATCTCCTACTGAAGAAGGTTTCTTCTTCCGCTGAAGATCTGTTGATTGTTTCTTCTTTCATTTTTCTACGAAAGATGTATGTACTTCCTACGTAGATGCACACTTTTAAATTTCTTCATTTGAAGGTTTTTGTTGCAGATGAAGATCTTGAAGACCTTCATTTAACTCAACTATTCTCTTGCAAATAGTTTTTAGCATGTTTCTTTGTTTTAGAGGATATAGCAACTTTTTTTCTTCAAGGACTTTTGGAATGATTGTTTCAATAGCAACATTCTTACTAATGTCCAGTTGATCATCATCATGTTCATCAGAATCATCCAAGTCATCACACTCATCAAAGTCAAATTCTGAGTCATTTTATTTAATATTTTCTGATTCAGAAGACTTAGTTTCATTCACCTTGGTTTCATTAACTTATTGATTAGAGTTTATTTCAAACTTGGTGCTTGGCACAAAATGATTTGACAAGTTATTTGTCATTGATTCAGGTAAAGGTGAGTAATTATTATTTATAGGAGGTGCAACGACATTATATCCCATCCCATACTTATTCTTTGATTCAATACGAGAATTTAATAATTTCTCATATTGCAGAGATGAAAGTTGAAACTTCTAAAGTTTCACTTCAGTTGATGCATGATCAGCCATGGATTTAGTTAAGGAAGTGATCAGATGCTCAACTTGTGCTTTTAAATTGTAATTTTCTAAAGCAAGTTTATCTAAATTCTTTTGTAAAGAGTTAATTTTGATTTGATATAATTTATGTTCTCTTACATGAGATTCATTCAAAATCATTGTTTCTTTAACTTTATCAGCCAGTTGTTGAGCATGGACTCTATATCTTTCAACTTCCTCTCTAGCCATGGGTGAACTTTGTTCTCCACGTGAGCCATTAAAGCTTGATTTTCTCCCAAGACTTCCTTCCATACATACTCCAGTCTCAGGTTCCATCTTGAAGTATGACCAGCCTAGTCTCTTTAGAGTTACTTGTTCCTGCTGATGTAGTTGTGGCTGGTGGGGATGAGTTGGTCAGTTGTGGTTGTCAGAAAGATCTTTGAGGTGATGATGGTTGGTGAGACTGATGTTGCTGATGTTGTGTCAAGTCAGGATTTGATTGTTGATTACATTCTCTAGAGAAATGTCCATAGAGATTGCATTTGAAACATCTTACCTTTGACTTATCAACACCAATCTTTAATGATTTATTTACTGCAGCCAAATTTTTATTTCTCATTAGGTATTGTTTGGCTCTATAAGCAATAATTGCCATTTGCCATTGTAGATCCATCTCCTCAACTACATCTAGTTGTAGTTCTTTCAAGTCTTGCTAGCAAATGTTGGCAGATGTTAAGGAGCTTCCCAGGTAAGCTTGAAAACTTGAACTGAAAGCTGCAAAGGCTGCTTTTTGTTCTTCAGAGTCCAGAATGACAATGATGGGCTCTGTTTGGTTGTTATTTGATTAATACTTTGCTGATGATGTAGATGTATCTCTTCTATCATCAGTTCTTCCTTTTTCTTTTCTTGACTTACTTTGAGAAGATTTCTTTGAAGGCATTGATGCATAGAAACTTACTTCCTCTTAATCTTCACTCAAAGTACAAGAGTTATCACTATCATTGTTAGAAATGAAGGCACTTCCAGCACTTTTTTTTCTTTAAAGTGATAGGGTGAGACATGTGTTCTCACACTCTTGTTTCTTGATTTTTCATCCATTACAAGAGCCTCAACTTTAGCTACTAATGTATCTAAACCAGTTGCTTTGAGGTCAATGGTGTTCTTGAACATGGACATAGTTTGCTTCCAACTTTCAGGCAAAATATGAGCATCTTTTTTTTTTTAATTTCTCATTTGTATATTTCAACTCCAAAATATTCATCTCTGTTACAAGTTGCATAAATCTATGGAGTTGTTGAGGAATTGATTCACCCTCAATATGATGAAAGGTTTCATATTGTGAACGAAGGGTGTCCTTCCTAATTCTTCTAATTTCATCACTCCCTTCACAGAGTGTATGAAGAATCTTCCACAAGGAATTTGCTGTTTTATAATTCTCACACCTGATTAATATTTCTTCAGGTAAAGCCATACTAAGCAAGTTGTATGCTTTAATATCAACTTTGTACTTATGGGTTGATTATTGTCATTATAATCCGGCCCAAGAGTGGGTGGAATATAAGGACCTTCAGTTATTGAAACCCATAAGTCAGAATCAGTATAATTCACATGATTCCTGAACTTGATTTTCCAGGATTTAAAATTTTCTTTTGTTTCCAACTTTGGAGGTTGGTATAATGATCCACCAAAGTTACTCATGTTTAGTTAAAGTCTAAGATTTTAACTATTGCGGAGTATCTTTTAAGTAATGAACTAATTAGTGAAAAAACTTAATTAACAAAAATTAAGTGATTGTGGTCACAAATCAGTCAATCATTTTAATGATAATTAATTATCAAATCAAGGATTTTGTTAATGTATTTGTTCAAATAAACTTGAACAATTGATGAATGTCAATCAATAACCCAGATCTACTATTCAATTGATGTGAATATTGATCTAAGTTAATCAAGCAATGAAACAATACTCGCTGAAAGACAATTCATTGTTTTAATTGATTCACACAAAAACGATTTGCTTAAAAACAGTAAATCAGCAAAAACTGACAAATCTAATGAAACAAGCAAACAATTAAACACTATTAACACCGATAGATCAATCGATCTAAATCAATGAGCACTTGGCTCTAATACACCTGTGAATCCAAGGATCGCAATCAGGAATTATCAGTGTGAAAGGAAATCAAGTTAATGTTTGCGAAATCAACATTAACCTTGTTAAATTGTTTAATAAATAAATATCAAATATAATGAATAATGATTATGACGAACACAATGATATGAACACAATTAATAAGCAAACAGGATTTTATTCAAACGTATTTCATTAAAATTGATTAATGATTACAAATGAGTAAATAATGAATGATATAAACAATAAATGCTTTGAACGTGTTGATGTTGATGTGACGACTGCTAGGGTTTGATTGATTGATTGTGTGAATCGATGTGATGTTTGTGTTTCCCGTCTGGTTGCTCGGGTGTTGGGGTTCGTCATTTGATGTGAAACCTAGGACCCATATTTATAGGCATATGTGTTTCTGTTAAGGATACACCAGATCTCTTGGAATTTGAAATTGTCTTGTTGACTTGTTGACTTGTAACACTTGTAATATTTAAATACAAGTGTTTGGACTCTGCAGCTTAACTGGTCTTCCGGAGGTAATTTGTTCTTCCGTAGGTAATGTCTTCCGAAGGTACTTTGTCTTCCGAAGGTACATTGTTCTTCCGAAGGTGATGTCTTCCGAAGGTACTTTGTCTTCCGAAGGTACATTGTTCTTCCGCAAGAGTCTTCACTTGAACTCTTTGATTGACTTCTTCACTTGAACTCTAGAGCTGGTTGTTCATCTGCAGAGGATCTTCGGATGTTTGTTATTGTAAGAAACATATCTACGAAAGAACAAAAATGTTCATCCGTAGATGTTTCTTACACTTAGTCAATTTCAGTAATTGACCAAGTATAATGTTTGTACCTACAACCATACACATAAATTAACACATATATGGGTTAACTATATATACATAATACATACATCAAATAATGAATTACAGGTATTCATTACAAGTTTTGATTAAAGTTCTAACCCTATACAAAATAAGCTAGATCTATTGACCCTAGATCTAACATCTCCTCTTCATCCTCTTCTTGTATGGGGTGTATGAGGGGAAGCTCATCTTGACAGGTTCCACACCTTGGAGATCTTACAGATAGTAGAGTGTGTGGAGGAGTTATCTTAGTAGATCCCAGTCCTTGCTTATTCTGGTACAAACTTTTGCATGCAAAGATGAGAATATTATGTTCTTAAAGGTCCTTTCTTCAAGAACACATTTTTCTCTCTTGGCTTTGCTGATCACAAGCTTAGACTGGCATTCAGTTAACTTAGTGATGAGATCTTTTATTTGAGTCCTGTAGTTTGTGTGTTCATACTTAAGAGTTGAAATGGTTTTCTCTAGATTTTCTATCTTAAGTTTATAATAATTTTTAGCTCTTTTGAAATCAGCTTTTAGGATGTTTAAGGACTCTAGATCAGATCTCACCTCAAAGTTATAGGACCTCTATCTGTTAACTTTAGCAATACATTTAGGGGTACAAAAATGTTCCAATACCTTGGCTTCTTCATGATCAGCCATCATTGCGTGGTTTGGAGATGCATCTTCAACCTAGAAACTCCAATCAATGCCTCCTTTTTCAACAGCAACTGCAGCTTGCTGCTTGGGCTTCTCAGTCTGTGGAGCTCCATCAGTGTAGTTTGGTATGGTTTGTGCTTGGCCACCATTTGTTCTTGGCGCCTTGAACTCTCTAGCAAAGTGTCCTATTTGGTTACAGTTGTAAACACTTTACTTTGTTTTTATCCAGTTCAATCTTTCCATTGGTTGCATTACTGGGAAACTTCCTCTCTGTCCTCTTGCAGAACTTCTTGGCTCTTTGAGTGAGAAGAGCCATCTGCTAGACTATCTGCATGTACTCCAGATCATTTGGATGGATGTAGTCCATGTCTTCAAGGGTGAAGAGAAAATTGCCACTGTTTTCATCAGTAGACACAAAGGCTTGAAAAGAGCTTGTCTCTTGGAATAGGCTTCCTTGGATGTTGCTCTCCCTTGGTGTCTCCGGGAAGGTGATGAAAGGACCCTTTTATGAGTTTTCAGGGTAGCAGATGAGATGATGCTAAGTTGCCAAATGGATTTAGTATGTTCATCTCCATCTGATATTCACTGAGGATACCATGCAACTCAATGAGAGTGAGGGTCTTGAAGTTTTTAGTCCTCTTAATGGCCACATAATAGTGTGTCCATTGTTTGGGAAGAGAGGACATGAACTTCCTTACAATGTCTCTGTTTTCAAGAGTTACTCCAACATCCATTAGAGTATCCGCAATCTCAACATACCTGTCATAGTTTCACCTGTCTTGAAAGTGAAGTTCTCAAACTGTTGTTTTAAGAGGTCTTTCTTTTTCTCTATTGCTTCATTAGACCCCTCATACATGAGATTCAGTGCATCCTATAGTTACTTAGCAGTTTTGCACTTCTTGAAGCCTCTGTAGATAGAGTTTGGAAGAGCAATTTGGAGGGCGGTCATGGCTTTCTGATTTACATCAATCTTCTTCTGGTCTTCTTCATCAGCCACTTCCTTTGGTATCATGCCACCACTAGCAGCAGCTGAAGAGGTGCATGGTACATGGGGTCATGAGACAACAGATCCCCACATCCTGCTGTCTTGAGACTTGATGAAGCCTTCCATTCTTTGGCAAAAAGTATCAAATTCATAAGGAGTGATGAGTGAAGACTTTTTCATAGTACCGGTTTCCATATCAGCCTTTGTGAGAACTGTCATTTGAGTTGTTAAGTGTTTTGTGAAACTAAAGGGATTTAAGATGGTGAAATCTTACAATCAAGAGCGTAAAAAGCTCTGATACCAATTGCAGACTACAGAAGGGGGTCAATACAATTAGTTTCATAATGAGGAAAGACTTAGAACACTTAACAAATCAAATAGGGAACCAGGTGTGAGTTTATGATACTATAAACACAAGTAAGTAAAAGACTAAGAAGAACAAGAACAAGATAAGTATTGTTTTAAAGAATGTTGTATATTGCTCTCAAGTTCTATTACAAGTGTAACAATGCATAAAGATAAATACAAGAACCTAAGACACTTTATATTACATCCTACAGTTGGTTATACTTTGAAAGCCAGCTGGAAACACTAATCTAGACAACAAGATCAATGTACAGTCAAAAGGCAGATTGCCTTTTGACTTGTGACTATAACATGCCATAGCTCAAATCCTAATATATTACAAAAGGTTAAAATGTACAAAGTAGAAAGTTACAGACCAATGACCCTAATCTACAGTTGACTAAAGCATGGACCTTTTCACCAACTTATCTAAATTAGTGAGTCTTTAGAGTGGCAACGAAAAGTTGCTCAGGTTTTTTCAAAAGGTGATAAGAAAAAGCATGTCTTCTCTGTCTTTGGAAGAAATCAGTCTTTGGCTTCGGAATACTTTGTCTCTGAAGCTTTGGAAGACTTCATCTTTGGATTTGGAAGATTTGGTTATTGGCTTTGGAAGATTTTACACTTAGCTTATTTTTCTCTGAGTTGTGTAAAACTTTCGAAGTATCTTTACTCTACACTTCATGCATGCATGCTGAGAGCTCTTTGGTTCCTTTGGTTGCATCAGTCTTTAAGTGTAAACCTTACAAAATGCAACTTTGGAGAGTATTATCCCTATATAGTTCATAATGAACTGGTCATACGAATTTTATAGTGAGTTGAGGATAATATCCTAGCCAGCATGTGTTATGTGATCAACGAAACTTTTTATTTTTAACACATGAGTGCTGACTGAAGAACCCTCTTGCATTCTGGTAGTGATAAGTGATTTCATTACTTCAAAACTCTCATGACGAGCCTGTTTTTCCTTCAGCTACCCAACCATGTCGAATGAAGACACATTATTCTGAGTCTTGGAATCATAGAAGCTAGCATGATGCAGTAGACTTTTATGGAGTCATCCACATGCCTTTTTCCAATTCATATGGGTAGCTCCAATGTGAGCAGTGGGTTCTTCCATAACATATATTATGTTCACTGCCCTACGAACTCTTTTCAAGTTTCTAAACCAATCCATGAAGTTGTATTTTTAAGTTTCTCCTTTTCAAGTATTGACTTAAGAGAGAAAGACATAACGGGATTTATTTCATTAGACATCTACAAAATTCAAAAAACAATTGTTAGGTATTTTCATACTTAATTTCCTAATCAATTTTAAGAAGCAATTCCAAAATATATATCATTAGAATGAGATCCCGTTTCACCAGAACTCAGTGAATGGCCGAAGCACTCTCCTCTAGCATAGTTTTGCAAGTAGGTAAAAATTACCAATTATGTCAACTACACAACTCTTGGTTTGGGGTTGCATGATGAGCATTTTATGTTTAACCATAACTACGCCCACTTAAATGGTTTTAAGTGATATTGGCCTTTAATTAGTAATTGTTGAACCAGGCAACGCGACTCAGGAATCACCATTATGCCTTCCACTAAAACAGTAAGCCCGGATGCAGAGTAATAGCTAACACTGGGGTTTCGGATAGATTAGGTGAAGTGTCACTAATTTAGGGAGACGTAAACATATTGGACAACTTATAAAATGAGGCAAGTTTTATAATTATTAGTTTAAAACTCCTTGTAACACTCAATACGATTTAGTATTAAATACCCTATATTAACTCTTTTACTAATTTGATGTTTAAAATAAACATTTAAACTTTTAAATAAAATTTATTTGATCTAAATTACATTTGCAAGTATTTAAACTATTAATTTACCTGTTATTTTATATTGTTTAAAATAGTTTTAAATATTTTATAGTTTTTTTTATCATTTCTCAAAAATAATTATAGACAAACACAAACTTAATATAAAACATACAAATCAATCATCTAGTAAAAATTATGCGGTATTATTTGAGTCACCAAACGAACCCAAACTAGTCTAGGATTACAACCATTTCTAAGATCCCACTTAGTTCAAGATCTTCATCTTCACTCTCCCATACCTCCATTTTCGGTCTTCTAATTTATGTCCTACGGTTTACAATCTTGTAAAAAGAGATTACAACAAAAATATAATAAACCAATCTATTACATTAGATTTCACAACACCCAAAAATAATACAAAGATTACAACTTAAAAAAACAACCAAATAAACAACCAAACATAAATTCAAAAACGGATCATTAGTGCTAAATTTTAGTCACAGTCAACCACAAAAGTAAAGGTACAATCTTTGATTAAAATATTCAATCTTTTTTGTCAAAGCTAGAAGCTTTGTCAAAAGATCTAATTTTTATCTGTTTTAATCAAAGATATGATCTTTTTATCAAAATAAACCTTTCTGATCAATAAAATGCATGATCATTAAAAAGAATGTTTAAACACACGTAAAAGTGGCTTTGTACCCTTGTTGGGTATTTTGAGTCAACTTTAACCATTAAATTTGTTAATTATGATAAAGTTAGTAACTATCAAGATTAGCTTAAACATTTAAACAATATTAATTTTATTAATCGAATGCCCTATACATACATCCAATTACATGTAATTACACTAACACAACTATAGAATGGTGAAAAGTTTGTACCTTGATGATCAAAATCAAATATTTCCATGTTGGAGGCAACAATGGTCTCTCTAGTTGACGGGATTCACAAAAAAGCTTTGACCTTTGCAACAATTGGAGCCAAAACGAAAGCCGGCGACAACGGTTCTAGTGGTGTGGTGGTCGACGCTCACAAGAGAGACAGGGGTCGATGGGCAAGAATCAATGGGGATTAGCGTTTCCTAATCCCTTTTTAATATGTATTTATGTTTCAGGTCTTGTTTTATTAACATTAATAACCCTTTAATAATCAACTTTTAATTACCAAACACTCATGTGGTTTATTAATTAACTTTTAATTACATAACACTTTAAACATTTTATGTAAGGCCCCGTTCCCGGGACACTCACAGTTGGCCAATCATCGCACATAAAACATAAAACTTACTTTAACATTTACTAAAAATACAGCAGCGAAATCATTTTACTAAAACCAATTCATATATTAATAATCGTTTTTGCTAAATAATACATCATTGTTAAGTTACAAAATATCATTCGTTGCATTTTATCACAAAAACATTATTATAATACAAAATGGATGCCATCCCAAAACAAATCAAGTAGCTGCCCCCGTACCATCCTCAACAACTTTTACCTGTCAACTGGAAAATACATAAAAAGTTAGCGTTGCTGAGTGAGTTCTAGCTTTATAATAAAAACACTTTACTTTAGATTAAAGCCATTCTTTACTTTCGTTCGTGACCATGCATCATACGTACAAATAGATAATCTTATTATTATTATCTTTTATCATCGTTCATCATCGTACGTCATTCGTTACCATTCTATCATTTATTCATTCTCTTTCATCCCGTATGTTCCATACGTTCATCATTAACCTTTACTTTCTTTTGGACCAATGCCATATGCTATACCCCAAACGTAGGCACGAAGCGGGTACTGGGCCGAAGTATATAAATACACCCTTAACATAACGCACGAAGCCTGACACCAGTACCGGGGCAAGCGACAAGGATCCCATATGTTTGGTCAGTCACAAAGACTAGACCCCTGTGTGTATCCTTACAGGTCAGCTAAACCACACACAGTTGAGCTAACAACATTTTAGAGTTGTGCACCTCCTTTTATTTGCATGCAAGACTTTACATTCATCCATGCATTCATTCATTCTTTACGTTCCTCTTTTCATTATCATTAACTTCCGCTTTCATTACATAATACTTTACGTTCATTTTATAACCATACCACGTAAAGCCACGGGATAATACGTAATAGGAACATAAAAAAAAAAACATAACCATACATAACATCATCATAACATCACATATAGCATCATACATCATCATTTAATCATTATACATCATCCCCGGGAACATCCCAAGTCATAGCCTAAAACTTCCCTTTTTCCCACAATTTTAGAAATATTTCTAAGTTCTTAGGCGCATGAGCACTATGCAGGCGCATGGCCTTTCAGGTGCCTGGGGAACACTTAGGCGCATGGGGAACCTTTGGGCGCATGAGCACTATATGGGCGCATGGCCAATACTTAGTCATTCTGGGCAACTTTCTAGGCGCATGGGCACTATGCAGGCGTATGAGCCTGACTTAGGCGCATGGGCAGGTTGGGCGCATGGGTTTCAGGCGCATGGGACTTAGGCGCATGAGCAACTAACTTTAACTAACCAACATAATTTCAGTCCCAAGCCCAATTCTTACATGTTCTAAGCTTAGTTCTTACACTCTAAGCAATAAAAACACGTACATAGCATAATCATAACATCATAATCACCCAAAACATACCCCACCCACATACATATACACATGAACATACGGGTATCATACCCATTTCTATAATAACATACATACATGCATTTCCAGCCCCAAAGAAGTTTAAAACATGTAAAATAGGGGATCTAGAACTCACCTTTGACAACTTTCGGGTAGAACTCCTTCAAACCCGAATGCAACTGAGTTCAAGCACCTAGAACCCACCAAAAACACAACCCGAACACAAAACACACATATAAGCATGTAACCGAGGCTATAAACCAGCCAAGAACACTTCAAAACACCGAAAACTTACCTTATATTCGGTTTTCTTCTTGTTCTTCTACAAAATCCGAAGTTTCTGCTCTTTCTCTCACTAGAACCCGAATGAAAAAGGTGAAGTGGATGGTTTGAGCGGCCTTACCACCTTTTTGTACAATAAAAAATATAATTTTATACTTTTTGTACATTTAACCCCTCAACTTGGGTTAAATTGCATTTCCTCCTTTTTCTTCCCTTTTATTCTTTGTTTTTCTTATTTTAAAATTTCCGAGTGTTACAAGTCCACCCCCTTTATATAGGTTTCGTCCTCGAAACCTGTTATTCCTCAAATAGATGTGGGTAATGCTGTCTCATTTCTTCTTCAGTCTCCCACGTAGACTCGGATCCCTTCCTGTGCTTCCACTATACTCGCACCAAAGGAATCACTTTGTTTCTTAACCTCTTCTCTTTGCGATCAATGATCGCCACTGGTTGCTCCACATAATTGAGCCGTTCAACTACCTCAATGTCCTCCAGTGGTACGACTATGTCTTTATCAGCCAAACACTTCCGCAAATGAGATGCATGGAATGTCAGGTGAATTCCACTTATCAGGTACTTCCAACCTATAGGCCACCTCTCCTACTCGAGCAATGATTCGGAAAGGCCCTATATATCTCAGGCTCAACTTGCCCCGCTTTCTAAACCGAATGATGCCCTTCCAAGGTGAGACCTTCAGCATAACCTTATCTCCCACCTGGAACTCAATCGGTCTACGTCTCTTATCGGCATACGACTTTTGCCTATCCTTTGCTGCCTTCATAAAGGCCTTGATCTTTTCCAGCTTCTCAGTCATAGCCTTGATCACCTCAATGCTCCCTAACTCTTTCTGACCAATGTCACCCCAACAAACGGGTGTTCAACTTCTCCTAATGTATAGCATACCATTAGGGGGCATACCAATGTTTGCATGATAACTGTTATTGTATGAAAATTCGGCTAACGGTAAATGGTCGTCCCAACTTCCTCCAAAATCAATGACCCATGCCCGAAGCATATCCTCAAGCATCTAAATGGTTCTCTCTGACTGACCATCCGTCTAAGGATGATAAGCCGTGCTGATATGTAATCTCATCCCCATCGCATCATGGAATTTCTTCTAAAATTTGGATGTAAACCGGGTGTCACGGTCAGACACAATAGACACCGGTACCCCATGACGAGCTACAATCTTCTTGATGAACAGACCCGCTAGTCTTTCTAAAGAATATGTCTCTAGGATCAGCAGGAAATGAGCACTCTTCGTCAGACGATCGACGATCACCCATATGGCGTCATACCACTTCGCGGTACGCGGTAGCTTCGTAATAAAATCCATGGTGATATGCTCCCACTTCTACTCGGGTATATCCAAAGGTTGGATCTTCCCGTGTGGCTTCTGATGCTCCGCCTTCACTTGCATGCAAGTAAGGCACTTACTCACATACTCCGCTACATCACGCTTCATACTCGGCCACCAATAATCTTTCTTAATACCCTGATACATCTTTGTAGCTCCGGGATGAATGGAGCATCGAGTCTTATGAGCTTCATCCATGATCTTTCCACGTAGATCCCCATAACAAGGAATCCACAATCGTTCGAATCAGGTTCTAACACCAAGAGTGTTTTCACCCAACTCCGCTACTAGACCTCTCATCCTTTCAGAGTTAAGATGATCTTCTTTTAACGCCTCATCTTGAAACTCTTTGACATTTGTCATCACTTTAGAGGTCATAATCAATTGATAAGCCTTTACCCGAAACAGGCCTCTCTTTTCAGCTAAAGGCATCCACCACTACGTTGGCCTTGCCCGGATGGTAATGGATCTCGCAATCATAATCCTTTATGAGCTCCAACCATCGCCTCTGCCTCATATTTCAATCCTTCTACTCGAAGAAGTACTTCAAGCTCTTGTGGTCAGTGAAGATAGTGCACTTCGTCCCATATAGGTAGTGCCTCCAAATCTTTAATACAAAGACCACAGCTACTAACTCCAAGTCATGAGTAGTATAATTAACCTCATGAACCTTTAATTGTCAGGATGCATAAGCTATAATCTTTCCTCGCTGCATCAACACGCAACCCAACCCCGAGTAAGAAGCATCTGAGTAAACCACTAAATCCTCGCTTCCTTCGGGTAATGACAAAACTGGAGCTTGAGTCAACCTTGCCTTTAACTCCTCAAAAGCATTCTCCTGCTCTTGACCCCATATAAACTTCACATCCTTACGGGTCAACTTAGTCAACGGAGAAGCTATCTTGGAGAAGTCTTGGATGAATCTTCTGTAATATCCTGCCAACCCCAACAAACTACGGATCTCAAAAGGCGTCTTTGAAGACTTCCATTGCATCACCGCTTCCACCTTTGTTGGGTCCACCATAATGCCCTCAGAATTTACCACGTGACCCAAAAACTGCACCTCGCGCAACCAGAACGCGCACTTGGAGAACTTAGCATACAACTTCTCCCTTCTAAGCGTCTCTAACACTTCTCGAATGTGTCTGGCATGCTCCTCGTCGCTCTTCGAATAAATCAAGATATCATCAATGAACACAATCACTGATTTATCCAACATCAGCCGACACACCTGATTCATCAATTTCCATAAAAGTAGCTGGCGCGTTGGTTAAACCGAAAGACATAACAAGGAACTCGTAGTGTCTCTAACGCGTGCGAAAAGCTGTTTTAGGAATATCTTGTTCCTTCACCTTCAGTTGATGGTAACTAGATCGAAGATCTATTCTCGAGAACCAACTGGCACCTTGGAGCTGATCAAACAAGTCATTAATCCTTGGTAATGGATACCGATTCTTCACCGTCAACTTGTTCAACTCACGGTAGTCGATGCACATCCTTATACTAGCATCCTTCTTTTGACAAATAAGACCGGAGCACCCCAAGGAGAGATACTCGGTCTTATGAACCCCTTATCAAGCAACTCTTCCAGTTGCTCCGTCAATTCCCTCATCTCGGAAGGGGCTAACCGATACGGCGCCTTAGCAACAGGCTGGGCACCGGGTATCAAATCAATATGAAATTCGATTTCACGGTCCGGCAGCACACCTGGTAAGTCTTCTGGGAACACGTCAGGGAAGTCACACACAACCGGTACCTCGGACAATTATGGTGTTGGTGTATCCACATCCTTCACGTAGGCCAAGTAGGCACTACATCCATGCCTCATGCACTTTCCCGCCATTGCCATCGAAATCACCTTCGGAATTGTAGTGGCTCGATTACCATAGATCATCACCGAACTCCGGTCAGGCGCTGTCAATCGAATCATCTTCTTGCGGCACACAATATTCGCCTCATTGTCCGCTAACCAGTCCATTCCTAGGACTACATCAAACTCGCCTAAGGTCACTACAAACGGTCTAACAGGAAACTTATGACCTTCTAACTCTATGTCACAACCTTCTATCATTTTAGAAATCCTAGTAGACTTACCTATTGCAGTTTCTACATTGAAGGGCTCATCAATGCTTCTACTACTAACAGGCAAATTAGCACAGAAAGCAGCAGAAATAAAACTCCTACTAGCACCTGAATCAAATATCACAGAAGCAAGAGTTTGGTTAACTAGAAACATACCTGACACAACATCGGGGTCCATCCTAGCCTCCTCCCGGGTCATCGTGAAGGCTCTGGAGCTCACCTTCTGCCCTTCAGTCTCGGTCGTCTTTTTCGCTCCGGAACTCTCAGCCCTTGGCTTCTTGCAGTCTCTACTTATATGGCCCTCCTCGCCACAGTTATAACACCTCCTCACCCCGTAGTTCTTCGCCACATGTCCCGTCCTTCCGCACCTAAAACAGACGTTGGATCCCCATCTACACTCTCCCGTGTGCTCCTTCCCGCACTTACCACACCTCTTCGACCCTGCACCGGGTGTGACCACACGCCGGTCATCCAGCCTCGCAACCTTATTGTTTGGAGCGGCCCCGCCACGTCCAAACCGCTTCCCATCCCAGTTTCGGTCACCACCTCCTTTCTTGACCACCTCAACCACTACCACCTCCCTCTCATTGTATAATCTTCCAGCCAGATCAACCACCGACCTAAACGTACCTGGCCCGACAGCAATCATGTGCCTACAGATATCCGCCGGCAAGCCCTGAATATATCTCTTGATCTTTCGTGACGCGGGAGTCACCTGATCTAGCACCAGCCTTGCCATCTCATTGAATTATGTGGTGTACTGCTAGTGGGTCATGGTTCCTGCCTCCAGCTGCAGGAATTCTCTCTTAACTTTATTGAGTTCCCTGTGAGAACAGAACTCCTCGATCACCAACTTCTTTAGCTCACTCCGTTTCATCCTCCCAATCGCCCTGCTACCCTCAGCCTGGACAATATTGTCTCACCAGCACAAGGCCGAGTCCACGGAGGAGTGGGTAGAAAACTTCAACTTTTGGTCTTCCCTGCACTTGCTAATATTAAGTACAGCCTCCATCTCTCTCACCCACTGGTGAGCAGCAGCATCAGTGCCATTGCCATCAAAGTTAGAGGGCTTGCATCTCTGGAGCGCCCCATAGTTACAGCCTCATGCAGTTTTTGTTGCACGGGCTCTTCCTCCTCTTCCTCTTCACTAGAAACAACCATCTCAGTCTCCGGCTGCTCCCTTTCCCCCATGGGCCTCCTCCTTTCCTTCCGCTCTCCTTCCCTCACAACCTTTATCACTTTAGTCACCATAGACGGTTGGATCGTCTGCATGACCTGGTGAGCCTCCTCCATAACTGCCTCCTTCTCTAAGGCCCTCAGGTTGGCACTCTCATCACCACCCTCCGCATGAGGGGTATCGGGCTACTCATGTGCCATCTCTTTAGCCCTAGCCCTTCCTCTTGTGACCTGTGGTCCAGCACCACATCCACCACGACCTCAGCCTCGCGAAGCCTTTGACGATCTACCTCCAGCCATCACTAAACACACTATAAGATCCAAACACCAACACGGTCATTCAAGGTAATAGCTCAGTTTATGTCAAGTATAGCAAGTCCCTAATTAGAGTGGCCAGTTATGATTATCCACGTACTTTACTCTTCATAACCCAAGCATTTCCTATCCTGACTACATCAGTATCTAAATCTACTAAGTTCAAACAAATCAAACAACATGCACACATAATACCGGTTAACATTACAGAAAAATACCTGATGGTACGTAGCTACTCGGACTGGCACCCCTTCCTTGTCCCATTCTCTGTTTACGTTTAGGTTTTGGAAAATATTTACCCATTTCTCTTAAACTTTGGCTCTGATACCAACTTGTAAGGCCCTGTTCCCGGGACACTCAGAGTTGGCCAATCATCGCACATAAAATTAAAACTTACTTTAACATTTACTAAAAATACAGCAGTGGAATCATTTAACTAAAACCATTTCATAAATTAATAATCGCTTTTGCAAAATAATACATTATTGTTAATTTACAAAATATCATTCGTTGCATTACATCACAAAAACATTATTATAATACAAAATGGATGCCATCCCAAATCAAGCCAAGTAGCTGCCCCCGTGCCATCCTCAGCAACTCTTACATGCCAACTGAAAAATACATAAAAAGTCAGCATTGCTGAGTGAGTTATAGCTTTATAATAAAAATACTTTACTTTAGATTAAAGCCATTACTTTCGTTCGCTATCATGCATCATACGTACAAATAGATAATCTTATTATTATCTTTTATCATCATTCATCATCATACGTCATTCGTTACCATTCGATCATTCATTCATTCTCTTTCATCCTGTATATTCCATACGTTCATCGTTAACCTTTACTTTCTTTTGGACCAATGCCATATGCTATACCCCAAACGTAGGCACGAAGCGGGTCTATAAATAGACCCTTAACATAATGCACAAAGCCTGACACCAGTACCGGGGCAAGCGACAAGGATCCCATACGTTTGGTCAGCCACAAAGACAAGACCCCTGTGTGTATCCTTACGGGCCAGCTAAACAACACACAGTTGAGCTAACAACATTTTAGAGTTGTGCACCTCCTTTCATTTGCTTGCAAGACTTTACATTCATCAATTCATTCACGCATGCATTCATTCATTTTTTTTCGTTCCTCTTTTCATTATCATAAACTTCCGCTTTAATTACATAATACTTTACGTTCATTTCATAAGCATACCACGTAAAGCCACGGGATAATACGTAATAGGAACATAAAGAAAACATAACCATACATAACATAATCATAAACATCACATATAGCATCATACATCATCATTTAATCATCATACATCATCCCCGGGAACATCCCAAGTCATAGCCTAAAACTTCTCTTTTTCCTAAAATTTTAGAAATATTGCTAAGTCCTTAGGCGCATAAGCACTATGCAGGCTCATGGCCTTTCAGGCGCATGGGGAACACTTAGGCACATGGGGAACCTTTGGGTGCATAAGCACTATATGGGCGCATGGCCAAAACTTATTCATTCTAGGCAACTTTCCAGGCGCATGGGCACTATGCAGGCACATGAGCCTGACTTGGGTGCATGGGCAGGTTGGTCGCATGGGTTTCAGGCGCATGGGACTTAGGCGCATGAACAACTAACTTTAACTAACCAACATAATTTCAATCACAAGCCCAATTCTAACATGTTCTAAGCTTAGTTCTTACACTCTAAGCAACAGAAACACGTACATAACATAATCATAACATCATAATCACCCAAAACATACCCCTCCCATATACATATACACATGAACATACGGGTATCATTCCCATTTCTATAATAACATACATACATGCATTTCCAGCCCCAAAGAAGTTTAAAACATGTAAAATAGGGGATCTAGAACTCACCTTTGACAATTTTCGGTTGAATTCCTTCAAACCCAAATGCATCTGAGTTCAAGCACCTAAAACCCACCAAAAACACAACCCGAACAAAAAGCACACATATAAGCATGTAACCGAGGCTATAAACCAGCCAAGAACACTTCAAAACACCAAAAACTTACCTTGAATTCGGTTTTCTTCTTGTTCTTCTTCAAAACCCGAAGTTTCTGCTCTTTCTCTCACTAGAACCCGAATGAAAAAGGTGAAGCGGATGGTTTGAGCAGCCAACCACCTTTTTGTACAAAATATAATATAATTTTGTACCTTTTTGCACATTTAATCCCTCAACTTGGGTTAAATTGCATTTCCTCCTTTTTTTCACTTTTATTCTTTGTTTTTCTTCTTTTAAAATTTCTGGGTGTACATTTTACTAATTAAATATTAAATAACAAAAGGTTTAATCTCCTTTATTAATTTTTTTCTTTAAATAATTAATCACCATCAACTTAATTTTATATTCTTGAATGGTATCATAAAACAATTACACGTTATTACTTTGTTGTTGTCTAAAGTGTAACTCTTTGGGTCGTATCTTGATAGTAATGTTGATCTTATCAATGATCAAGACATCTAATATCTATCATATGTTACAACTATAACGAGCTTGGTCATCTTTCAAAAGAGTGGAAGAAACCAATGCATGAGCAGGTGTAATTGGTGGAAGATGATGAGATGAGGTTGGTACCCGTCATATATGTGGAGACAAGAGTCTCCTTTATATGTAAAAAGAGGTTATAGGTGATCCAAAGCTTTATATGGAAAATAAGGCGACTTATGACATCAAGGATGAAGGCGATGTGTTTTTGAAGATGACATCTACCAAGGACCTCACCTTGAGCAACACTTTTAATGTCCTAGAAATTCACATGAATATAGTTTCGGGATGGTTAGATTAGTTTTTGAATCTGATAAGGTGTTGATTAAATGTGGAACTTTTGTACATAAAGGGTATACCTTAATGCGATGTTCAAATTAAATGTATATGAAATGGATACTACTTTTTCTTACATGTTTAAGTTTCCTATTCAAATATTTGTCATGGTTATCTTAGTCATGTAAATTTTAATCAATAAAATCTTTGATTACTTTAAAGATTATGAATTATATGGTTGATGGTGATCCCATTAGTCGTCGTGAAGCTGTTACCTCTTCCAAAGGACCTCAATGAATAGAAATATGCAATAAAATTTGATATTGATTCAATCTTGCAAAATCATACTTGGGTGCTAGTAGATCTTCCTTCAACGCTGATATTGTTCGATTTTTTAAATGAAGATAAAAGTTGATTGTAGTATTGATAAATACAATTTAAGGTTAGTGATCAAAAATTATAAACAAAATAAAGGTCTAGACTACTTTGATACTTACATGTGACATGAATAACCTTCATAATGTTGGTGCTTGCAATAGCGGCTTTGAGAAATTTGAATCGTCACCGAATGGATGTTAAAATAACTTTTCTAAACAAAGATTTAGAAGAAGAAATCTTCATGGAGCAACCATGGGGTTATCCATTCCCAATCAAGAGCGAAAAGTGTGTATAGTAGTCAAGTATATGTATGGCTTAAAGTAAGAACCATAATAATAACACCAAAAGTTTGACCATGTCATGTTGTAAGATGGTTAAAAATCAATGTGTGCGAAAAGTGTGTCTATGTGCAAGATACAAGTGAAGAGTATATGATCATATGCCTTTTTGTAAATGATATGCTTGTTATTAGGAATGTGATGAGAATAAGATCAAAACTTACATGCTAAAAGCAAAGGTTTGCATGATAAACTTAGGTCTTGCGGTTCTGATTTTTGTAATAAAGATTACTAGAACCCAATATGGTTTTCTATTAATTTAATCTCACTATATGGAAAAAATATTTAAGAGACACAAATCAGATGACATGAGTAACGCTAAAACTTTGGTTGATACCACCTAACATATAAGTAGAAATAAAGAAGAGGGTGTTTTGCATTATAATACTCAAGGATCATTGGTAGTCTAATGTGACTTTTGACATGTGCTAGACCTGACTTAAATTATGAACATTGGAAAGTATAATAAGTTATGAACATTGGAATTATAAACATTGAAAAAGTATAACAAGGGTGCTAAGGTACTTGGGATATGACAAGAGATTATAAACAATATATATAACTAAGATCCAGCTATGATCAAAGAACATAGTGGATAAGTTTCCATAATTAGAAGTGCTAAGGTACTTGAGATACATAAAAGATTATAAACAAATTAATGAAAGAGATTCTGTAAGGTTATATTAGTGATGCAAATATGACATCGAATATAAAAGATTTCAAATTAATAAGTGTGTAAGTGTTCACAATTAGAGGTGCGGCTATAGCTGGGAAGTCGTCTAAGCAAACTGTTATAGCCAGATCTTATGGAATCTATGTTTATTGCCTTGAATAAAACGGGAGAAGAGGTGGAGTGGCTACATCAATTTATGAAAGAGATTCTGTAAGGTTATATTAGAAAGGTTGATGCAACCAAAGAGCTTCCAGCATGCATGCACTTATGTACAAGGTAGAAGTTACTTCAAAAGTTTTACACTCTTCATAGAAAATTATTCTAAGTGTAAAATCTTCCGAAGCCAAAGACCAAATCTTCTGAAGCCAAAGATTAAGTCTTCCGAAGCTTCAAAGACAAAGTCTTTCAAAGCCAATGAAGTGAAGACCAATTTCTTCCGAAGACAGATAAGACATCCTTTCTATGATCAACTTTAGCATAAAGGTGACTTAATTTCGCTGCAACTATTAAAACCCACCAACCTGTATAACTTGGTGAATAGGTCCATGCTTTTGCAACTGTAGATTAAGGTTAGGAGTTTGTAACTTTCTACTTTGTACTTTTTATCCTTATTGTAATATATTAGGATGTGAGATATGGCATGTCATAGTCACAAGTCAAAAGGCAATCAGCCTTTTGACTATACATTGATCTTGTTTTCTAGATTAGTGTTTCCAGTTGGCTTTCAAAGTATAGCCGGCTGTAGGATGTAGTATAAAGTATCTCATGTTCTTGTGTTTCTTTTGATGCTTTTGTAAAACTTGTAAAAAGAACTTGAGAGCAATGTACAACATTCTTGAAAACCATATTTATTTGTTCTTGTTCTTTTGTTTTATCTCATTGTTTGCTTTTGTACTTAGTATCCTGTACATAAACCCAGTTTGGTATTTGATTTGTTATGTTTTGTTTTATCTCATTGTTTGCTTTTGTACTTAGTATCCTGTACATAAACCCAGTTTGGTATTTGATTTGTTAAGTGTTCTAAACACTCTCCTCATTGTGAAACTAATTGTATTGACCACCCTTAACCGGTCCTGCAATTGGTATCAGAGCATTCCCGGTTCTTGATTGTAAGATCTCACCATCTTAAGTCCCTTAGTTTCATAAATCACTTTACATCTCAAATGGCAGCTATCACAAAGGCTGATATGGAAACCGATACCATGACAAAGTCCCCATTGATCACTCTTGAGGATTTTGATACTTGGTGCCAAAGAATGGAAGGCTTCATCAAGTCTCAAGACTCCAGGATGTGGGAATTTGTTGTCTTTGGACCTCACATACCAAGCACCTCTTCAGCTGCTGCTGGAGGTGGTATGATACCAAAGGAAGTGGCTGACTACTCTAAAGAAGATAGGAAGAAGATTGATATAGATCAGAAAACCATGACCGCCATTCAAACTACTCTTCCAAACCCCATATACAAAGGCTTCAAAAAGTGCAAAACTACTAAGCAACTATGGGATGCACTAAAGCTCATGTATGAGGGGTCCACTGAAGCAAAAGAGAACAAGAAGAACCTCTTGAAGCAGCAGTTTGAGAACTTCACCTATAAATAGGTGAAACCATGACTCAACAATACTTCAAGTATGTTGAGATTATGGATACTCTAATGGATGTTGGAGTAACTTTTGAGAACAGGGACATTATCAGGAAGTTCATGTCCTCTCTTCCTAGACAATGGACACACTATTGTGTTATTATCAAGAGAACTGAGAACCTTAAGACTCTCACTCTTACTAAGTTGTATGGTATTTTTAGTGGCTACCAGATGGAGATGAACATGTAAAATTCATCTGGTAACTCCAAATATCAGTAGAGTTCAGCCCTTTATGTGATTGAAAGGGATTGCAAAAAACCACAACACCATCTTATTTGTTACCCTAACAACTCACAAAAGGGCCCTTTCATCACCTTCGCGGAGACACCAAGAGAGATCTACATCCAAGGAAGCCCATTCCAAGAGACAAGCTGATCACAAGCCTTTGTGTCTGCTGATGAAAGCACATGAAACTTTCTCTTCATCCTTGAAGATTTAGACTACATCCATCCAGATAACCTGGAGTACATGGAGATAATCTAATAGATTGCTCTTCTTACTCATAGAGCCAAGAAATTCTACAAGAGGATAGGGAGGAAATTTCCTAGTATTGTGTCCAGTGGAAAGTTTGGACTGGATTAAAGCAAAGTGAAGTGTTACAACTGTAACCAGATGGGACAGTTTGCTAGGGACTGCAAGGCACCAAGGACAAATGGTGGCCAAGCACACCCTAGACCAAACTACACTGAGGGAGCTCCATACATTAAGAAGCCAAAGCAGTAAGCTGCAATTGCTGTTGAAGAAGGAGGGTTTGATTGGAGCTTCTAGGTTGAAGATGCATCTCCAAATCAAGCACTAATGGCTGATCATGAAGAAGCTAAGGTATTGAAACATCTCTGTACCCCAGAAAGCATTGCTAAAGTTAACAGATATAGGTCCTATAACTTAGAGATGAGATCTAGAGTCCTTAAACATCTTAAAGTCTGACTTGAAAAAGGCTGAATATGATTACAAATTTAAAATAGAAAATTTAGAGAAAACCATTTCCACTCTTAAGCATGAACATATCAACTACAGAACTCATATTAAAGACCTCATCACTAAGTTAACTGAATGTCAGGCTGAGCTTGTGTTCAGCAAAGCCAGGGCAGAGAAATGTGTTCTTGAAGAAGAGACCTTCAAGAACATGATATCCTCATCCTTTCATGCAAAAGTGTGTTATTAGAACAAGCAAGGACTGGGATCTAGTAAGATAGCTCCTCCACACACTCTACTTTCTTTAAAATCTCCTAGGTGTGCAACTTGACATGATGAGCTTCAACTTACAGGCCCCATTAAAGAAGATGATGAAAAGGAGATAGTGAAGGATAGATCAGAGAAGAGTGAAGAAGATCATCCTAACAAGGGTTACTATTCTCTTGAGGAGAGAAAGAAACTAGGGATGAGAAAAACCGAGAGAAAGAACTTAATCAAAGCAGCCAAAAGAAGATCAAGGAAGGCTCAAGAGGTCAAGGCCACCTTCAACTTCAAGCAGAAACAAGTCTTCATATCTGCAGGGTTTGAAGTGGTGAAGACTGAACACTTAACTCTGAACTCTAGTACCAAGAGTTCTAGTTCATGTCCAATTCATCCCTATGAAGGAAAGCTGATCAGCTGTGCACCACTGCTACATAGCATGAACCATCCAACTCCAAGAGCAAGCCTCACCCTAGGAAGCCTGCTGCAGCATCTGAGAAGATGAAAATGAAGATGGAAAGTGATCAAACTCAGCTGAATCAAATAAAGCCTCACCCTAGGAAGCTTGTTGCAGAATCAGAAATAAAACTCCTACTAGCAGCTGAATCAAATAACACAGAAGCAAGAGTTTGGTTTACTAGAAACGTACCTGACACGACATCGGGGTCCGTCCTAGCCACCTCTCTTGTCATCGTGAATGCTCTGGCGCTCGCCTTCTGCCCTTCATTCCATGCCTTCTTTGCTACCCCAGAGCTTTCGGCCCTCGGCTTCTTGCAGTCCATGCTCATGTGGCCCTCCCCACCACAGTTGTAACACCTTTCCACCTTACACTCCCTCGCCATATGACCAGGCTTCCCACACTTGAAGCATACGTTCAATCCCCACATACACTCCCCAGTATGCTCCCTTCCGCATTTGCCACACCTTCTCGAGCCCACACCGGGTGTGGCTACACGCCGGTCATCCACCTTCGCAACCTTATTGTTTGGAGCTGCCCGCCACGTCCCAACCGTTTCCTATTCCAGTTCCGATCACCACCCCCTTTCTTGACCACCTCAACCGCGGCCACCTCTCTCTCATCATATAACCTTCCAGCCAAGTCAACCACCGACCTAAAATTACCTGGCAGGGCAGCAATCATATGCCTATGGATATCCGCCGGCAAGCCCTGGATGTATCTCTTGATCTTTCATGACACAGGCGCCACCTGATCCGGCACCAGCCGTGCCATCTAGTTGAATTTGGTGTTGTATTGCTGATGTGTCATGGTTCCTGCCTCCAGCTGCAGGAATTCTCTCTCAACCTTGTCGAGATCTCTGTGAGGACAGAACTCCTCGATCACTAACTTCTTAAGCTCGTTCCACCTCATTCTCCTAATCGCCCGGCTACCCTCGGCTTGGACGATATTGTCCCACCAACACAGAGCCGAGCCCACAAACGAGTGGGTAGCAAACTTTACCTTTTGATCTTCCCGGCACTCACTGATATCAAGTACCGCCTCCATCTCTCTCACCCACCGATGAGAAGCAGCAACAAGACCGTTGCCATCAAAGGTCGGGGGCTTGCATCTCTGAAATGCCCTATAGTTACAGCGTCGAGCTGTTTCGGGCACAACTTCCTCCTCCTCCTCGTCATCAGAGACAACCGTTTCAGCCTCCGGTTGCTCTCTCTCCCCCGTGGGCCTATTCCTCTCCTTCCTCTCTCCTTTCCTTACCGCCTTAATCACTTCGGTCACCACAGACGGTAGGATCGTCTGCATGACCTGATTAACCTCTTCCACAACAGCCTCCTTCACCGAGGCCCTTAGATTAGCACTCTCATCACCACCCTCCGGGTGTAGAGTCTCGAACTCTTCATGAGCCGTCTCAGCAGCCTTAGCTCTTCCTCTCGTGACCCGTGGTCCAGCACCACGTCCACCTTGACCTCCACCTCGAGAAGCCTTTGATGATCTACCTCCAGCCATCCTCTAAACACGCTATAAGATTCAAACACTAACACGGTCATTCAATGTAATAGCTCAGTTTATGTTAAGTATAGTAAGTCCCTAATTACAGTGGCCAGTTGTGATTAGCCACTTACTTTACTCTTCATACCCCAAGCATTTCCTATCCTGACTACATCAGTATCTAAACCTACTAAAAGCAAATAGATCATATAACATGCGCACATAATACCAGTTAACTTTAAAGACAATACCTGATAGCACGTAGCTACTCGGACTGGCATCCTTCCATTTTGTCCCATTCTCAGTTTAAGTTTAGTTTTTTTTTTGAAAATATTTACCCATTTCTCTTAAACTTTAGCTCTGATACCAACTTGTAAGGCCCCGTTTCCGGAATGCTTATAGTTGGACATTAATCGCACATAAAACATAAAATATACATTTAAACTTATTAAAACATCGTAGCGGAATAACTTAAAACCATTTCATATATTAATGACTGCTTTTGCAAAACAATACAGCCTAGTTAACAGTTACAAAATACCATCGTTTGCATTACATCACAAAAACATCATAGTTATACAAAATGGATGCCATCCAAAATAAGCCAAGTAGCTGCCCCGTGCCATCCTCAGCAACAATTACCTGCCAACTGAAAAATACATAAAAGTCAGCATTGCTGAGTGAGTTCTAGTTTTATAAATAAAGTACTTTACTTTAGTTTAAAACCGTTCATTACTTTCGTTCGTGATCATACATCATACGTACTCGTTTTCATTATCTTTTGTTATCATTCTTTATCGTACGTTACTCGTTATCATTCAGTCATTCTCGTACTTACCATACGTTTTGTTACGTTTCGTACATTCGTCGTTAACTTCCGATGACATGTACTATACCCCGAACATTGTGCATGAAGCTGGCTACTGGGCCTAGGGCAAGTACATTCATCACTATCATTCACTTCTGGACCAATGCCATGTGCTCTACCCCAAACATTATGCATGAAGCTGGTTACTGGGCTGAGGTCTATCAATAGACCCCGAACATTATGCACGAAGCTGACTCTAGTACCTAGGGCAAGCGGCCATTTTCCCATACATATGGTCAATCACAAAGATTGGACCCTAGTGTGCATCCTTCCGGGGTAGCTAACTCGCACACAGTTGAGCTAACACCCTTCATTGGGTGTGAACCTCCATACATTTTCTTGCAAGACTTCTTCATTCCTTCATTCATTAATGCATGCATTCATTCATTCTTTACGTTCCTCTTTTCATTAACATTAACTTCCGCTTTACGTTACATAATACTTCACTTTCATTTTCATAATCACACCACGTAAAGCCATGGAAATATACATAATAAGGAACATAAAGAAAACATAACAAAACATACATAATCATAAGCATTCATAACATCATCACACATCATCATACAACATCATATAATCATCATACATTACCCTCGGGAATATCCCAAGTTAATTCCTAAAACTTACTTTCTTCCCAAAATTCAAAAAATATTCTAAGTCTTTTAGGCGCATGGGCACAATGCAGGCGCATGGCCTCTCAGGCGCATGGGAACTTCTGGGTGCATTGGCACTATTTGGGCGCATGACCCAACACTTAGTCATTCCGGCAATATTCTACGCGCATGGGCACTATGCAGGCGCATAAGTGCCCGGGCGCATGGGCAGGTTAGGCGCATTGGACACTTAGCCAACTTTGGCCTATGCCTAGGTGCATGGGAACTATTTGGGCGCATGAACTTTGGGCACATGGGGACTTAGGCGCACGAACTTTGCGCGCATGGGGACTTAGGCGCATGAGCAACTAACTTAACTACCAATCATCATTTCAGTCCCCAAATCATCATACAAACGAGTTCTAAGCTTAGTTCTTACATTCTAAGCATCAGAAACACATATATAACATACTCATAACATCAAATACACCCAAATCATAATCCACCCACATTCACATTGAACCCACATACGGGTATAACACCCACTTTTATAAAGACATACATACATGCATTTCCAGCCCCCAAAATCAGTTTAAACATGTAAAAAGGGGGTTCTAGAACTCACCTTATGCAACTTTCAGGTCGAACTCCTTCAAAACCCATATGCAATGAGTTCAAACACCTAAAACCCACCAAAACACACACCCAAACACATAAATACACACATAAGCATATACCCGAGGCTAGAACCAGCCAAAAACACTTCAAAACACCATAAACTCACCTTGAATTTGATCCTTTTCTTCTTCTTCCTTCAAGATCCGCGAGTTCTCTCTACACACTCTCTCTCAAACCGGTTTCAAAAAGGTGAAAGTAAGATGGCAAGGGCGGCCATGTTGCTTTATCCACCAACTTTTATTCTTTTGTCCTTTTTAACACATTTAGCCCCTCAACTTTGGTAAAATTGCATTTCCTTCTTTTTCCGCACTTTTATTCTTTCTTTCTCATCTTTCAAAATTTCTGGGTGTTACAGTATTGAAGGTTAAGTCTAATCTTCCATGGATGGAGTGGAAGATGAAGGAAGACCAAGTGACTGAAAGTTCTTCATCAGCAACAACAAATAATCCTCAAATTCTTAACATAGGATCAATTACTGTTGCATTGTCTTCAGTCCATTTTGAGCCCAACACCAATGAGGCTTGGGTTTCTAAATGTAACTAATCTTCTTCTTTAGTGCAGAAACAGCTGAAGACCAAGAGAAATGTATGGATTATTTATAGTGGTTGTTCCAGGCAGATGACAGACAATGGCTCTTTGCTTCAAAACTTTCAGAAAATTAATGGAGGGCTAGTTTCTTTTGGAGGAGATGCAGGAGGTTACATCACTGGAAGAGGCAGGGTCACAAATGGTAAGCTCAGCATTGAAAAGGTAAACTTTGTCAAAGACCTTGGGTACAATCTACTGAGTGTATCCTAATTTTGTTATCAAAGTCATAGCATGCTCTTCACTGAGCATGAGTGCATTGTTCTCAAGCCTGGGGCGGTCATTCCTCAAGAGCATATCCTGCTCAAAGGCCCCAGGAAAGGGAACATGTACAAGATGTATTTGTAGGAAACATCTCCCTCAGGAGAGGTTTCTTGCTTTCTATCTAAAGCAAATAGTGATGAGTCTTTCTTTTGGCATAAAACAATGTTCCATGTAAACTTTAAGAACCTGAATAAATTGATTAAGAATAATTTGGTAACTAGAATGCCAAAGGAAGAGTTTACAAGTGATGATCACTATGTTGCATGCCTGAAGGGAAGCAACACAAGGTGTCTCATAAACCAAAGGAAAAGAACTCCATCACTACTCCCCTACACTTATTACACATGGATCTTTTTGGCCCCACCAGTGTAATAAGTCTAGGAAGGACCTCATACTGTTTGGTGATCATAGATGACTTTACAAGATTCACTTGGGTCTTTTTCCTTAGAACTAAGGATGAGACTCTTGAGATCTTGAAGAACTTTATTTTGAACGCTGAGAATCAATGTAATCACAAGGTCAAGACCATAAGATGTGATCAAGGAACTAAATTCAAGAACCAAATCCTTGATATGTTTTGTGATGAAAAGGGTATTACAAGACAATATAGTGCTCCCAAGACTCCTCAGCAAAATGGTGTTGCTGAGATAAGAAACAAAACACATATTGAAGCTGCAACTATGATGTCTAACTCAAAACTGCCCATCACTTTCTGGGCAGAGGTTGTCAACATTGCCTGCTATGTTCAAACAGAGTTTTAATAGTTAAGACTCATGGGAAGACTCCTTATGAGCTGTGGCACAAAAGGAGACCTTTTATTGGTTTTCTCAGATCATTTGAATGTCCTTGCACCATCTTGAATACAAAAGATCAAATAGCCAAATTTGATGAGAAATCAGATAATTGACACGTTATTGGATACTATTCCCAAGCTAAGGCTTATAGAGTATACAATCTCAGAACTAGAGTAGTTGAAGAGTAAGCCAATGTGACCTTCAATGAGCACACTCCCAGTGTGAAAGGTTCTGGTCTTGATTAGGTATTTGATTTTGATTTAGTTATCAATTGTTATAACAAATCTTGTGAGAATGTTTTAGGATCCACCTATATCTTATCAACAGGAGATCCTGACCCAAGATTTGAGCTGAGAAGACTAAACACTCATACTACTTCAACTCAGGGGTAACAATCCTACAGATGGAGTTCCTATCAGCACAACAATGACAAATCCAGCTGAAATATCAGAGGTGCCTACAAATTCCAGCTCAAAGGCACAAAACTCAAATGAAGGAGTTTTAAATGTAGGAGGAAGTGGTAGTGGTGACAGTGATCAAGAATTTCTTGATGCTGACAATCACTCCATGAAAGACAACATCAATGATGTCACACACTCATTGGATCAAGCTTCTCTTGATAAGTGTGCTGATGTGGTGGGAGACACTTCATTGCCTGACCTAAACTTCATAAATTTAGATCTGTCAAATGAACTTGTTGTGATCCCTCAACTTAGGATCCACAAGTCACACCCTACCACAAACATCATTATAGATGTTGACAAGGGGGTGAGAACAAAAGGACATACTCATGACAAAAATATGTCTATACTCTTGTTTCTTATCTCAGATAGAGCCAAAGAAAGTTTATGAGGCTTTGAAGGATGGAAGTTGGGTTGAAGCAATGCAAGAGGAGCTGCTTCAATTCAAAAGACAAAAGGTTTGGAACCTATGTCCTCTTCCTCAAGGGAAGACTGCCGTAGGAACCAAGTGGGTTTTTAGGAATAAGAAAGATGATAGAGGACTTGTCATCAAGAACAAGGTAAGACTAGTTGTTCAAGGGTACACACAAGAAAAGGAATTGACTACACTGATGTATTAGCTCCTGTGGCAAGACTTGAAGCTATTAGGATATTCTTGGCTTTTGCTGCATCCAAGGATTTCAAGGTCTACCAACTTGATGTCAAGTGTGCTTTCTTATATGGGGTGATTGATGAAGAGGTGTATGTCAAACAACCACCTAGCTTTGTAAACCCAGATCATCCTGATTATGTCTGCAAGTTTGATAAAGCTCTTTATGGGTTGCACCAAGCTCCAAAGAAGTAGTATGAGTCATTATCTAATATCTCTGGCAGCATGGATACACGAAGGGTACTATAGATGGAACTCTCTTCATCAAAGGAACAGGGAATGACTTAATGTTGGTTCAAGTGTATATAGATGACATTATCTTTGGGTCAACTAATCCAAATCTCTATAAGACTTTGAGATGCTGATGAAGATTAGATTTGAAATGAGTGTCAGGGGTAACTCAATTTCTTTCCAGGAATTCAAGTGAAGCAGCTTGACAATGGCATCTTCATAAGTCAGTCAAAGTATGTGCAAGACATACTTACAAGATTTAACATGACTTAGTGTAAGGTTGCAAAGACCTTTACAGGGATATGATTGGGTCTCTTATGTACCACTCCCTTAGACCTGATCTTGAGTGGGAGTGTGTAGATAAACTCCTTTACAGGGATATGATTGGGTCCCTTATGTACCTCACAGCAAGTAGACCTGATATCATGTTTGCTACATGCATCTGTGCAAGATATCAAGCCAACCCCAAGATGTCACACCTGGTTGCTGTCAAGAGGATTCTTAGATATCTCAAAGGTGCTCCCTAAACTAGGCCTTTGGTATCAAAAGAATTATGACTTCAATATGTATGCCTATACAAATAGTGACTACGGTGGTTGCAACATGACTGTAAAATCCATATCTAGGGGATGTCAATTCTTTAGTGGAAGGATAGTCACATGGAAATGAAGGAAACAATCATGTGTGTTTGCATCAACTGCTAAAGCAGAATACATTACTGCTGCTAGTTGTTGTGCTCAAGTACTTTGGATTTAGAATTAGATGTTGGACTATGGATTCAACATCAAGGATACTCCAATCCACATAAACAACAACAGTGCTATCTCTATTACAGAGAATCATGTACAACACTCAAGGAAAAAATACATCAACATCAGGTATCATCTAAGTAGAGATAATTTTGAAAAAGGATTGATCAAACTAGTCAAAGTTAACACAAAGGAACAATATGTTCATCTGTTCACAAACGCTTTTGATGAATAGATATTTAAATATCTTGTATTCACTATTGGGATGATTAACTTTGAGTTATCTTAAATACTTATTTCAAGACTATTTCTAAAACATGTGTGTCCTAAGTTGTCTAAATTGTCACCTATATAAGCCCAGTTTACTATGGAAGACATCTTTTTCAAATGATACTCCTTATAATTCCTAAAATTTTAAACATATTTTCTTTTGGAAGACTATATATCTTTGGAAGACACAAATTTTAAACATATTGTCTTCGGAAGAACATTAAGTCATCAAAGCGAATAACTACTTATAAGAAATTAACCTTCGGAAGAAATTCTGATATATATCTTCTGAAGCAAAAATATTCTTCTAAGTACTTATATGTGTTTGAAGAACAAATTTCTTCTGAAAGCAATTAGGACTCGGAAGATTTATTCCTTTGAGATTAAAACTTCAAAGTTTTAAATCTCTTCCGAAACAAAATATGTTTCAGAAGAGAAAAATACTCTAAGTATTTTTTTTCTTCCGAAGCAAATTTTCATAAAGCTAAGGAATATCTTCTGAAGTTAAAATTGGCTTAGAAAGTATTTATAAACTTCATAAGATAAAATACATTCGGAAGAATTTTGACTTCCAAGAAAACTACCTTTTTAGGCACCTTTTCAGAGGTGGGACCGACATTCGGATTTCAAAGTTTATCCTTTTGTATTAACTTTGTCTCAAATCCATTTCATATAAATATACACAATGGTTCTCCCTTCTTTCACTATCTTCTTCATATACAAATTCTCTAACCTAAATTCACCCATAAACCGACCTTGCTCTTATCTTCCTTCACACCAAAGCTACCACAAATGGCCAACCCTGACCGACGAAACAAGCCTTATTTCTCCATGCACCTCCACAGGCAACATAATCAAGTTGCCCTGTTAGAATCTGAAAAAGACCCAGGTTTCTCAAAGGTATGCCAGTTTCTTACTCTATCCAACTACTTCACTTCTCTCACCATAGATCCTCCACTCTATGTGGATCAGTTATTGGACTTCTGGAGGACTGCCAAGAGGTCACCATGGATAGGAGAAGGTACTGTATGCCACAGTGCAGGGGAGGACAATCTACATCACTCCAGCATCAATAAACACTCATGTTTAGTTGGATGATGTGGAAGGTGACTTGTCCTTTCCCAAATCTACTGTAAACCAGTCCTTTGGACAGATGGGTTGTGAAGGAGACTTTTCAGTCCAAACCTTTAGGAAAGGGAAGGTCTCTTCTCAATGGAAGTACCTTCTCCATGTGGTCATTCACAACTTATCCAACAAGCATGGAGGTGGGACCATATTCCTGAAGATCTCTCCTTCATAGTCCATGGGATAGTTCATGGGGTTAAGTTTAGGTACTCATAATTTGTGTATACTAATTTACTTGCTAACTTGGACTCCTTAGAGTACAACATGTTCCCTAGTTATGTCCGGCATATTCTTAACAGTGAACTGGGCTCACAGTTGACGGGAACATGTAAGATTTTAAAATTGGGACAGATGATCCCGGCATCTTTAAGACAAAAAGAAAGCCTATTGTGGGCTTCTCAAGGGTAGAAACAGCCCTTGTCCCAAAAATATTAAAGCTCATTGCTCAAGGTGGCAACCTAGCAACACCACCTAGTGTTGAACCCATACCTTCTACTTCACAACCACCCACACAACCACAAATAACCATCACCTACCATAGAAAATCCAAACAAACCCCTGCACAAGCAACTCAGCTTGTGCAGGCCCCCATATCACCATCCATGCAGGAGGAAGTAGACACTAGAGCTCCCACTTCCTTTGAGGAGCAAACCACTCCCATCTCACCAATGATCAGTGCTGAGGTTCCTCATGCTCAGCCTGACGAGCTCAAACAATCACAGAACCTAGGAGTTCTTCACAGGGTATGGACATTAAGGATTCACCAACCTCACTTGCAATTGTCCATACTCAACAACCTCCTCAAGTTCATATTGATGTGGACTTACTCATATAGAGTCTGTTTGATGAGGGTATTCCCAGAGCTATGTCTACTCCATCTCACTTGAGAATCCAATCATGGGATAGAGGTATGACACTGATAGGAGACCTCTGGTAATCTCAAGAACTCAGGGGCAACAAGAAATCTTCAACTTGTCCAACCTGAGATTCTATGAGAGCACATATCTGATTGACCTTCCACTTGCCAACCCAAGCCAACATAGGCAAGCTGCAAGGTTAGCAGATAGGATTCAAGAGAGGGTGCTAGAAGAGCTCAAGAAAAGATCAAGGCTATATATACAGAGGCTAGTAGGTAAGGCTATTGGTCAACAATATGTTGAGGTGGACCCTAAGATTAGCTTCAAAGGGGAAGCCTTGACTGAAGGCCCAGTAGTTGAACATGTGAACCTTGAGACAGATACTTCTTCAGCACCCATTACCCTTAGTGAGGCACCAGCTGGTGAAGGTGCTTGATGTGCTCCAAATTATACATAAAAATCCTATCAAAAGCACATCAATTATTCCTTAATATCTTCCTTAAAATGATGAAAATATACTTAAAAGTCATAAATTGTGTTTTCAGGTGTTTAAAAGGGCAAGATGGACAAAAGGAGTATATTTAACAAGAAATTGAAGTGATCCGGCTTTGGACTCCAAGCATGGGGTCGTGCCTCATTAAGCACGCCCCCATGCCTTGCCAGAAACACACCCCCGTGCTAAATTAACACACCCGCGTGCTTGGACATCTGACAAGGACAAAAGTAATGTCCCCTAAAAGTAGACACGGGGCCGTGCCCCATAAGGCACGGGGCCGTGCCCCACCTCCAACACGGGGCCGTGCCCCATTTAGCATGGGGCTGTGCCCGACACAACCTGCATGTACGAGCCGACCAACTTTCGTAAGCATTGTACTAGCACGGGGCCGTGCCTTTTAGGCACGGGGCCGTGCCTTTTAGGCACGGGGCCGTGCTTAAACACTCCGGAAAGCCTATAAATAGAAGCCAAAGCTCGCCATTTTTGGCAAGCTTTGGTGGGAGAGTTACTCTGCTGAATTCTCTCGGGAATCAAGACTTCAAGATCATTTGGAGGCTCGGGAGGTGCATACAACACTTGGAAGAAGCTTGGGATCACCTAAACGTCATCCATTGTGGATTATCGGTTTGATTGTTCCATTTCACCGATGATCACTTATCTATCTTCTTTGTTATCCTTTGTTATGTTAAAGCTCATCATGAGCTAAACTCTATTTATCATCCTAATCGGATGAAACTTATGTAATTTGTGATGAACTAATGGTGTGATAAATATTATGTTAATGTTATGGTGGTCTTGGGAAAACTATTGATGGGTAGCATCTACATTTGAACAGGAAGTTATAACTTTATGGTTTGTGATTGTGATTGTCATACAAGGTTGAAAACCGTATGATTAACTTTCATTCGCGAAACCGGTCTTCATAATAAATCCATGGCTAATGAACTAGAAATGGTTATTAGAAATCATATCACTTTAACTTTCCGATCATTTGCGGGTTCCCTTTTATTAGTTCGGAAACTTCAGTAATTGTTACGGTTTCTAAAATTAATGGTATGTTAGGAAGGAACCTGATCAACTATCTTTATAACACTAAATTATGTTTTCAGAAATGTTATGTCAAATAGGACACAAAAGATTCACCTACATTACTAGGGCTTTGATCTGAGCAGTAAACTCAGCCTGACAGGATCAAGTCACTACGGCAGCAGGATAGATGAGAAATCGCGCCGGCTCATCTTTATAAACATTAACATAATTACATTAATCAATATCTTTAAATCACATCTCTAATTCATCACAATTACATAAGTGGAGTCTAATTAGGATGATAACTTTTATTCTCTGATTTTAAATCCAAACGCTTCAATTCTTAGTTCACTTTCTTTTTATTATTGTTTAGTTTTAAACCCTAAAAATCTTTCCAATACAAAATATCACTTTCTTTAACAAAAACCAAATCTGATAGTCAAACATCAAGTTTGTTGAGTAGGCTTGGTGTGTCCACGGATTGATACTCGGTTCTTACCAACACTATATTACCTCACGACAGGTACACTGCCTTTTGTGTGTGTGGTTTAGTATTAGTAACAAACAATTAAAACTGAATCTGTGCAAAAAATCTTTATCAAAATATATACTATCTGCACCCAATCAAGTTTTTGGCGCCGTTGCCGGGGACACACGGCAATTTGAAAGACAAACTAAATTTTTGACTATCTTGCATATAACATGTTAATATATTTTTGTTTAAACTTCATTTTCATTTTTAGGTAGCTTGCCGTAGTTAGTTTAGTTACTTTATGCTTCCTTAAGTTAGTGTATGTCCGATTCGTCTAGTTCTGAACTTATTCCGCCTCTTCCAGAACCCGAACGACTTTTCCGTCAAAGATTGCGCAAAAGATCACAACAAGAAGCACCAGTCATTGAAGAAGACATTTTGGAAGATACACCATCCGAAGAAGACATGGCTAACCAAGACGAGGAAATGAAGATGACACACTATGCCACATAGTCAATAGATGATTATGAGTCTAGTGTTGTCCAACCAGCAATAGCGGCCAACAATTTCGAGATTAAGTCTCATATTATCCAACTTGTAGAAAACTCTGTTCAGTTCCATGGGTTACAAGACTAAGATCCTAATGCTCACATCTCACGATTCCTTCGTATCTGTGCGACCTTCAAAATCAATAACTGTTCAGACGACGCCATTCGACTAAGACTTTTTCCATTTTCACTTCGAGGCCGAGCCATCGATTGGCTTGATTCACTTCCGCCTGGTTCCATCACCACATGGGCGGGAATGGCTGAACAATTCCTTTTGAAATACTTTCCACCCGATCGTACTGCCAAACTAAGAAGCAGCATCACAAGTTTTCGCCAAGACGACGATGAATCATTACACGCAGCATGGGAGAGATATAAAAGTCTCATTCGGAGATGCCCACATCACGGACTTGATCTGTGGCTGCAGTGTCAAACCTTTTACGATGCGATCAGCGGAGCCCACAAGCAAGCAGTAGACCAAAGTGCGGGAGGAGATTTTGGAAGTGTCACGCCAACAGAAGCATATCAAGCCTTAGAAAGAGCAGCTAAGAAGAGCTTTGCTTACAATCCTTTAAGAACCAAACCCAGTTCTAAAGGTATTCATCAAGTATACTCTGAAACCCTAATTGCAGCCCAATTAGAACTCTAACAAAAAAATTTGAACAATTGCAAAGCGAGCTAAAGAAAACTCCAACATGATGCAACACATGTGGAAATTCACACAAGACCAACGAGTGCCCACAAGGCGTTATGACGGTTGAAGATGTTGACTACGTAGGAGGTCCAAACAACTCATACAATTCAAATTGGAGAAACAACTCGAATTACAGAGATGGTGGCAGTAACCAACAATCATCTGGATTCAACTGAAGGCCACCTTACCAACAACAGAAATCACCATACCAAGGTCCAAGCAGTAGTAACCAAGACCGTAGAGCATCATCAATGGAAGACTTATTACAGCAATTGTTGTTAACCACACAAGCCACAGATGAGTACATCCGGAAATCTGATCGAAGAAATGAGGAAAGGTTCCAAAGAAACGAAGCTGACATCAAAAGAAACAAAGCATCATTACAGACCATAGAGCACCAAGTAGGTCAAATAGCACAACAACTCTCTGAAAGACCTCAAGGAGCTTTGCCCAGCAACACTGTGACAAACCCTAATGCTCAATTCAAAGCCATCACCACCAGGAATGGCAAAACCACTCAAGGTGATGCACCCGCATTACAACCCATCCTTGAAGAAGTAGAAAGTGAAACTCCAAGTAATGCGAGTGATAAGCAAAAGCAACCCGTTGTTATTGAAGAACCAGCAAAGAAATACGTTCCACCACCACCTTATGTTCCACCACCTCCATATCCAGGTCGTTTGAGACAACAAAGAATGGAGGCACAATATGGCAAATTCCTTGGGTTGTTCAAGCAACTCCACATCAATCTGCCCTTGGTGGAGGAATAACTGTTGTAACTAACGAGAAGAATGAGCTTATTCCCACTCGTACGGTTACAGGATGGAGAGTTTGCATAGACTATCGCAAACTCAATGACGCCACAAGGAAAGATCACTTCCCTCTTCCTTTCATCGACCAAATGCTTGCGAGATTGTCTGGAAAAATGTTCTATTGTTTCCTGGATGGTTTCTCAGGTTATTTCCAAATTCCTATTGCTCCTGAAGATCAAGAGAAGACAACATTCACTTGTCCATATGGCATATTTGCTTATCGGCGAATGCCCTTTGGATTGTATAATGCTCTTGCTACATTTCAAAGATGCATGGTAGCAATTTTTCATGACATGATTGAACACTCAATGGAAGTTTTCATGGATGATTTCTCCATCTTTGGAAACTCATTTGAGCAATGTCTTGAAAACCTATTAAAAGATGTTAGTTAGATGTGAAGACTCTAACCTTGTTTTAAATTGGGAAAAGTGCCACTTCATGGTTACGGAAGGAATAGTGTTACGACACAAAATCTCTCGAGCGGGGCTTGAAGTCGATCAAGCCAAAGTCGACACTATTTCTAAACTTCCGCATCCCACAACCGTGAAAGACATCAGAAGTTTCCTAGGACATGCGGGATTCTACCGTCGTTTCATTAAAGATTTCTCAAAAATCGCTCGACCAATGACTCGACTTCTGGAGAAAGACGCGCAATTCGTATTTTCTGATGAATGCATTAGTGCATTCAAATTGCTTAAGGATAGACTGGTAACTGCTCCAATCATGGTTTCTCCAGATTGGACGCTACCATTTGAACTCATGTGCGACACAAGCGATTTCGCGGTAGGAGCTGTATTACGACAGAGGAAAGACAAGCAATTTCACCCAATTCAGTATGCGAGCAAAACCCTAAAAGACGCACAAGAAAACTACACTACCACCGAAAAAGAACTTCTTGCGGTAGTTTACAAATTCAACAAATTTCGCTCGTATCTCATCCTTTCAAAAACAATTGTTTACACCGATCATGCAGCCCTTCGTTATTTGTTCAACAAACAAGATGCAAAGCCGAGATTGATTCGTTGGATTCTTCTGCTTCAAGAATTTGATATCGAAATTCGTGATAAGAAAGGAGTGGAAAATCTAGCGGCTGATCATCTCTCGCGTCTTGAGGATTCAAGTCCTTCACAAACTGAGGAAGCCAAAATAAACGACAATTTTCCTCACGAATTCCTTATGCACATTCAATCCTCAATCGATGAACATCCTTGGTTCGCTGATTTTGCAAATTACTTAGCAAGCGGAATCCTTCTCAAGGGAATGACTTATCAGCAAAAGAAGAAGTTCTTTACTGATATCAAACATTACTATTGGGAGGACCCGTATCTGTTCAGAATCGGTGCTGACCAACTCATTCGAAGATGCGTATACGGAAGTGAAGCAGAACAAATTCTAAGGCACTGTCATGAAGGACCCACAAGAGGACACCATGGAGCAACCTTAACAGCCAAGAAAGTATTCGACTCTAGATTTTACTGGCCCACGATCTTCAAAGATGCTCATAACATGGTACGCACATGTGATGCATGTCAAAGAGCAACCAATATCTCAACACAGGATGAGATGCCTCAGAAACTAGTTCAAGTATGCGAGATATTTGATATATGGGGTATTGATTTCATGGGGCCATTCCCGGTGTCATTTGGCAATCGTTACATCTTGGTAGCAGTTGATTACGTTTCAAAATGGGCTGAGGCTCAAGCCTTGCCTACTAATGATGCCAGGAACGTTGTCAAATTCCTTAAGAAACTATTTTCTCGTTTTGGTGCACCCAAAGCTCTGATTTGTGACCGAGGAACTCATTTCTGTAACAATCAGCTTGAAAGAGCAATGGCACGTTATGGAGTTCACCATCGCTTTACAACTGCTTACCATCCACAAGCGAATGGGCAAGCCGAAGTCATTAACCGAGGTATCAAACGAATCCTTGAGAAAACTGTAGGTCAAAATCACAAGGATTGGTCTACCAAGTTAGATGATGCATTATGGGCTTTTTGAACAGCCTATAAGACTCCCATCGGCACAACACCGTTTAAACTAGTTTATGGGAAGTCGTGTCATCTACCTGTAGAACTAGAGCATAAGGCCTTTTGGGCACTTAAAGCAGAAAACCTGGACCAAGACCTTGCAGGAAAGAATCGATTCCTACAAATTCACAAATTGGAGGAATTGAGGGAACAAGCGTACGAAAACGCTAGGGTTTACAAAGAAAAGACAAGGAAATTCCACGACGCTCGATTAAAGAGCACAAAACAATTTCATGTGGGAGAACGTGTCTTACTGTATAACTCTCGTTTACGTTTATTTCCCGGAAAACTGAAATCACGTTGGTCTGGACCTTATATGATCAAAAACGTGTTTCTGAATGGTGCCATTGAAATTTACAACCACGCAGGTTTAAGTTTCAAAGTAAATGGTCATCGTTTGAAACCGTATAATGATGGACCAACCAAGATTCCTTCGGAGGAATTAAACCTCCACCCCAACGAAAACTAAGTATGGGGAAGGGTCATGCCGATGACCCGAAACTTAAACGCGACACCTGTACATAAATTTTTCTCACTTTTTAGCAATTTTTAGGACTTCACAAGCACAAGCACGGGGTCGTGCCTCATCAAGCACGCCCCCGTTTTTCTGACAAAATTTTTCCACGATCTCCGCTGACGACTCTGGAACGTTGCAGGTCGAATTTAAGACGATTTCAGACAAGCACGGGGCCGTGCCTAGCTAAGCACGCCCCCGTGTTCACTCTTCACGACCTGTGTATAAATACCACACTTGTTCCATTCTTTCATCACACTCATTCCTGCTAAAAAAACGTATAAAAAATGAAAGAATCAAGTCACGGAAGCTCAAACTGGAATCCTGCGAAGAAACCGCATTCTGAAACGCGAGAGCCGACGACTCAAGAGTATTTCTTCAAAATTCATGAACTAATCAAGCAATTGACAGAAATGAACCTCGTTGCTTCCCAACGCTTAGCTTAACTTATCCAAAAAGTTCAGCAGATGAGCGAGGAACTCATTTCCATTAACCAGCAGCTCGCGGAATTGAGCAACCGCACTTCTCACTATCTCATGCCAAACCTTCCACATGAAATGTGTGGAGGTTTCTTTTAGAATCATTTCGTGATGTGTTAAGTGCGCTGTTGCGCGTTAAAGAGTCTGGTTTTGTTGTTTCAGATTCTCAACGTTTAACGTATCGTGTAACCGTAGGATCCTAAGGAATGTAATTTTTAATTTGGCTTGTGTTATTTAACTATAGGAATATTTTCGTATCTTTTTTGATGATTTGGAAGTGATAAAACTTAATCGGGAAAATTACATAACGCGTGAAACTGAAAAACGGAACAACAAAAGACTGAAACCGAACATTACACATGAACACGGCCCCGTGCTCATAGAGGCACGCCCCCGTGTTCGACAAGAAATGACACCACCTGACATTTTTCAGCCTTTTGTCTTGTTTCCCATCAATGTTGCATGATAAAAACCGAACTAATGTGCCTGCAAAGTCGTATCCACTTTCAATTCCATCTTCTTTTCCATTTTTCTTTCATTTTTTCAAGTGTTCTTGCAAGAGTATTTGGCCAAGAGGTTAGTATACTAATTCCTTTGATTATGAAAGTCATTTACATGTATTTAGGTGATTAGGTCTCTAAACAACCGAAATCCTAGCAATTATGTGTAAACACTTGTTCTTAAACGTGTTATGGAATGATGAATGCTTTTAACTTACTTGTTCATGTTTATTCTTGTAGTAGATTAGTGTTAATTAGTGTGTTTAGTTAGATATTAGTATGTTTAGTTAGTTAGTTAGTTGTTTTCTTTTATTATTAACAAGACTATCTTCATAATTCGTGGTGAAACCTTTGTTAATCATGTTCAAGTTACAAGAATTCTCAAGTGATGTAAAAGAATATATATTTTGAGTATCTTGAATTATTAACAAATGATTAAAATGTTCAACGTATAATCTTTGATTTTTAAAGCAAGAAAATGTTAAACCCATGCTTAATCAACGATTTACAAACAAAACCACGATTGCTCGAGTCAAGATTTCTTGCCCAAACATGTTAATCGCACCGTTGTACAAAGCGCACCCCCATGTTCAAAAAATTTTCTTTGGATGATAAATTCTTAACTATTTTTGAACATGAATTGAATCATTATGATGTTCTGTCTCGAAAAACATATGATTTTCACTAACATCATGAGACTGCTTAAGAAATTTGTCTTGTCTAGATTAACTTATTTTTAAAATTTCAGGATCATGGATCATCCGTACTTACATTTTGGAGGGAGCCGCGAGAGATGGTGTCATGATAGACTTCAAAGATTGCTACAAAGGGTCGAAAGATCCCACTTACAAGCAGATGAAGAAACACTAGCGGCAGTCGGACAACTAGAAAGATATAATTATTTATTAAGTGTTCAGTGGAAACGTTTATTTTCACAAAATAGACCTTCCGTTTATGAACTAACTCTTTAATTTTTAGCATCTTTTAAATTTAGCATGAAAGACTCTGATCCTTAGGATGAAAGTGCAGTTTCATTCAGACTAGCTGGGAATTGGCATAAAACATCCATTGCCTTGTTCGGTGTCTATCTTGGAATATACACGGAACAAGAAATGGAGGAGGAGGCAATATCTGGAATGCCGGTGTATCATACCTTCCCAGACGAGGAAGGTAGAGACGTAGAAAGTGGTGCAATGAGGAAAGCATTTTGGGAGCGGATTGGAACCGGAGGGTTCAACTCGAGCAAAACAAAAAGCAGTCAGATATGAGACCCGCTGCTGCGATACATTCATCGGTTACTCAGCCATTCCATAACAGCTCGTGGTCAAAGCGAGGGAGTTGTTAATTTGAGGGACTTGTTTATTTTATATTGTATGGTTAATCAGTTGCCATGTAATATTGGGTATTTGTTTTGTAATCTTTTTGCCAGGAATGCGATTGCTGGTGCTCCAACACCCATGTTAGGAGGAAGCTGGATTTTGAACTTATATGAAAGCTATGGTTATAACACTGAGGGAACCGTAGGAGTGATGCCGGGACTGTTAGACTTGAGCATTTGTACAAGTATGTACATGGTGACAAGCTTACCAAATGGGCAGCCAAGATTCATGGATAAGAAAGGACAAATCTGGGATCCGGCGGATCCTGAAGAAATTATCATGGACCTCGACATGCCGATACAGCCGGAAGGAGCCGGAGCTGGATCTTCAAGTTCACGAACAAGGGAATTCCCAACCATATTAGACCTTTATGAGTCAATCCAAACCACCGAAACCCATACAAGGCGATCATTTGAATATGTCCAATGAGCCTTCAACCGAGTCGAAAATTTGCATTCCCGAGTCGATGACTTGAGTAAAGATGTCACGTACATCAGAAACTGAATGTACCACGAGTGGGGGGATATCCCACCACAAAGCCCTTGAAAAGCGTATCATTTTCGGGGCCCCGGCACAGTTGTTTTGTGCCAATCTATCTTTTAATTTATGTCGTTTTGTTTTTATTTTGTGTGTTTAGGATTTTAATGCTTTTAATAAATTGATGACATTTCAGGTGATACCGAGGATTCTAACAACGCGAGGGCAACCAAACACAAGTGAAAAATTCATCATTTTTAGGGGAGTTATTTCATTACCTTTTCTCGATCCCGAATATGTTAATCACATTGAGGACAATGTGAATTTTAAGTGTGGGGATGGGAGTAATGCATTTGACTTTGCTAAAAAGGTCCAAATTAAAATTTTTAAGAAAAGATCACTTACCAAGTAATTTTTGTGACAAGAAACCAAAATTTAAATATAATTTTTGATAAACCAAATTATAAATATACGTTTTCGGGAAATAAAGAAGTAAATCCATGACGTCCAAATAAAAACTGAAAATGTTTTTTTGTGATATCCTTAAACTTTTACCCAATTCCATCCGTATGTGAGTTTATTTTTGAGCCTTAAACAAGCTTTTGCAAGTTGCAATTCTACTTTCATTCTGGATTTAATTGAGGGTGCCATATGATACGTGTGATTAGAACTTGCTTTGGGTATACATTTCAAGACCTTAATTAGTATTTGTTGCATAAAAATGAGTTAGGCACTAGGAAACCTTAACCATTCAAGCCCCAACCATTGTCTTTAATTTTCCTTACCCAAACATCAACCCTAGTTAGCCCCGTTGAGCTTAAACGTGTTTATCTTTCAATCACCCGAGTCACCAAGTCACTTAACCAAAAAGCCTTCAACAAAACCCATTTTCGTTAAAGACACGTTTTTGGCTTATAAAAAAAATGTATTTGGTCTTTTACCGGCAGACCTTAAAGAACTAGAATGCATTCTTTTGATTTCAATTTGCTTTGTTGCCTTCATCACGCAAAACCGGGACTTCCCCCGGAAATCCGCGAACAAATTTTCAATCTCACGTTTGACGCAAGAAAGAAATGGAGAAAAAAGGAACAAGTTCCACCATTTTGTGGGATTTCCAAAAGTGCTATAAAGAGACGGGCAAAAAGATATGAAAGATGCCCGAATTGTGGAAATTGGTCCCATAATTTAAAATGCAAAAAGAATCAAACTGAATCTCAATACGAATACACAGAATTAATCCGATTGGGTGCTATTAGGCTTCAAGCCGAACGATCCTTGAGAAAGGAAAGTTTTGTGTATCTTCGGGTAAAAGATGAAGTACGATTCTTGAAAGCAAAATACGGTCTTGACAATCTGACCTTAAATGAGTCCTCAAGCTAGCATATCCCTTCTAGCTTGAAGTATTGTATAGGGAACCTTTATTTCTTTCCTTGTAGTTTATGTTAGAAAAATAAGCCAAGACCGTCGTCTTTAGCAATTAGCCACTCTTTCCAAATATTCCATACCCGAGCCCGAGCCAAGTTACAACCCATCAAAGACCTAATGATTTATGCAAATAAATATCTAAGTAGGTGGAGATTTGATCCCTTAACAAGCATATGATTTCACACGTATTCATACTAGGCAATTGAGTGTATTAGTCATACTTAATCTTGATTATGACTCCATATATTTAGCCGAGTGTGAGTGCATCTTGTGAGAAGTGTGGATTTTTACATGATAATAATCTTTACTAACCAACCTATTGCTTGCTAGGATATCATTTTACATGTGCTTAGAATATTTATATTTGGATGAAAATAGTATTTACTTGCATACTTCTCGAAAGACATGTTTATAATTTGATTTATTTGGTTTTTGGTGGAATTGTCATTTTAAGTGATTTTTGCTTGAGGACAAGCAAAGTTCAAGTGTGGGGATGTTTGATGTGCTCCAAAGTATACATAAAAATCCTATTAAAAGCACATCAATTATTCCTTAATATCTTCCTTAAAATAATGAAAATGTACTTAAAAGTGTTAAATTGTGTTTTCAGGTGTTTAAAAGGGCAAGATGGGCAAAAGGAGTATATTTAACAAGAAATTGAAGTGATCCAAGCTTTGGACTCCAAGCATGGGGCCGTGCCTCATTAAGCACGCCCCCATGCCTTGCCAGAAACACACCCCCGTGCTATATTAACACACCCCCATGCTTGAACATCTGACAAGGACAAAAGTACTGTCCCCTAAAAGTAGACACGGGGCCGTGCCCCATAAGGCACGGGGCCGTGCCCCACCTCCAACACGGGGCCGTGCCCCAGCCCCATTTAGCACGGGGTCGTGCCCGACACAACCTGCATGTACGAGCCGACCAACTTTCGTAAGCATTGTACTAGCACGGGGTCGTGCCTTTTAGGCACGGGGCCATGCTTAAACACTCTGGAAAGCCTATAAATAGAAGTCTAAGCTCACCATTTTTGGCAAGCTTTGGTGGGAGAGTTACTCTGCTGAGGGAATCAAGACTTCAAGATCATTCGGAGGCTCGGGAGGTGCATACAACACTTGGAAGAAGCTTGGGATCACCTAAACGTCATCCATTGTGGATTATCGGTTTGATTGTTCCATTTCACCGATGATCACTTATCTATCTTCTTTGTTATCCGTTGTTATGTTAAAGCTCATCATGAGCTAAACTCTATTTATCATCCTAATTGGATGAAACTTATGTAATTTGTGATGAACTAATGGTGTGATAAATATTATGTTAATGTTATGGTGGTCTTGGGAAAACTATTGATGGGTAGCATCTACATTTGAACGGGAAGTTATAACTTTATGGTGTGTGATTGTGATTGTCATACAAGGTTGAAACCGTATGATTAACTTTCATTCGCGAAACCGGTCTTCATAATAAATCCATGGCTAATGAACTAGAAATGGTTATTAGAAATCATATCACTTTAACTTTTTGATCATTTGCGGGTTCCCTTTTATTAGTTCGGAAACTTCAGTAATTGTTACGGTTTTCTAAAATTAATGGTATGTTAAGAAGGAACCTGATCAACTCTCTTTTTAACATTAAATTATGTTTTCAGAAGTCGTATGTCAAATAGAACACAAAAGATTCACCTACATTACTAGGGCTTTGATCTGAGCAGTAAACGCAGCCTGGCAGGATCAAGTCACTACGACAGCAGGATAGACGAGAAATCGCGCCGGCTCATCTTTATAAACATTAACATAATTACATTAATCAATATCTTTAAATCACATCACCAATTCATCACAATTACATAAGTGGAGTCTAATTAGAATGATAACTTTTATTCCCTGATTTTAAATCCAAACGCTTTAATTCTTAGTTCACTTTCTTTTTATTATTGTTTAGTTTTAAACCCTAAAAATCTTTCCAATACAAAATATCACTTTCTTTAACAAAAACAAAATCTGATAGTCAAACATCAAGTTTGTTGAGTAGGCTAGGTGTGTCCACGGATTGATACTCGGTTCTTACCAACACTATATTACCTCACGACAGGTACACTGCCTTTTGTGTGTGTGGTTTAGTATTAGTAACAACCAATTAAACTGAATCTGTGCAATAAATCTTTATTAAAATTTATACTATCTGCACACCCATCAGTGCTTCACAGCCTCTTTCTGGCCAGAGCTTGACTACTATATTAGGCAATAAAGGCCAAAGCTCTCTCCATCCTAAGTCATCAAGGCCTGTGAGTGCCAAAGAGAAAAGGAAGCTGACTCCTGAGGAGATTGAAGAGAAGGATAGAGAGAGAGAGAGAGAGAGAGAGAGAGAGCTAAGGGGAGAAAGTTCAATTGGGTCCTTAGGCTTCATGGAAGCTTCTATCAGGGCTGCCCCTAGGCCAAACACTCAGAATGATGAGTTGAGGGCAGCTAGGATAAACTACTTGGGGACCAGGAACTATAAAGTTAATGAAATTATCTCTCTTCCTTTAGAAGAACTGAATTAACTATCAAACATCAAAATGTCTAAGGAGAGGAAGGAGGTAGAGGATGCAAAGTTACTCCTCAAGATCATAGTAGAAAGAAGGTAGAAAAGGTTATACAAGCATGCTCCTACCCTCTCCCCAGTTCAAGAAAGCCTTAAGACAGAGGCTGTAGTAGTTGAACAACCTCAGGTAGATAAGGAAGCTGATAGAAAAAACATGAGTAACTACCTGAGTGACACAGGTCTCTATCAGGCATCTGCACTTCTTCCACTCTCATATGAGTACATTAAGTTTGAGTAACTACCTGAGTGACACAGGTCTCTATCCCAAACCATATGGGATGTAACATCCTCCCCTACTAAGAGCCTACCGTCCCCACTAGCATATTGGCCCGAACCTAGCCCTAATACTATTTGTAATGCCCAAGTACCATACTAAATTTTATCCACTTTAGTAGCCAACACACTATAAGGCACCAACCCCTTATGGTTTTAAAAATCATTTAATAAGAAAGGTATATAAGAAATTTTGTGTTCCCCTTCCAACCAATATGGGATGTAACAGAGTTAAATACTTCATAATCCATTCTAAAAAACAATCCATGACATGTTGAGAAGATAAGCATAATGTATGGTTGATGATTTGTGGAAATATCCATAAGCTTAATTCTTTTAGTGCTTTATGGATAATCACCTATGTGAGAGACAAGTATAGTCGCTTTGAATGGATTTATGAAGGGCATGAATCTTAGAGCTCTTGCTGAACCAGGCAAGTGTTCTAAGACCATGATGGACATGTTTATAAGGGGGTTGAACAAACCAAGAAGAATGTTGTATGAGGTGTATTGTCATCTCCATAAACAGTAGTTGGTTCAAGGACATAGCATGTACCAAACTACTAGGAGACTGTGTATGTGTCACAATGGAAGATTCAAAGCTAATGCCTGGCTATCCGGCAATATTCAACTGCTGATATTGTATGTTAATATTGAGATAGTATGCATCAATCTTCATTCATGTGGGGGATTGTTGGAACGATATGTGAAGATGAGTTTTCACATGAGAAAAATGAAATTTATTTGGGGTAAAACTACAACTATATTGTGAAAAATAAAAAAAACTAAATTATGTGGTGTGTTTGTTTTATCTTTAAGTTAAAATTGTTTTTATAACTTTAGTTGTTTCAACTTTGAATTCAAATGTATTATTACAATTTTGGGTGTTCATCTTTGTATACAAATTGGATGTTTCAACTTAACATTGTTTCATATTATAAGTAAATATGAGAAGTATGTTTCAACTTTAGGTTCACCATCATACCAAGTTGAGGCTTGGTTGAAAGACACACTTCAACACATCAAAATCCTCTTATTTAAGTTCTCTCATCTTTCTCCAAAAATTATAGTGATATTCATAATTTTATTGGGTGTTAAGTCCTCCTTAGCAGTATATAGTGTTTCGGCTGATGTACTCAAAGCCGGCCCTAAGGAGGGGCGGGAGGGACTCATGTCTAGGGTTTACTCGCTCAGGGGGAACCAAAAGTTTTTAAAATTTTATATACTATTGTATAATTCTAAAAAAATAATAATAAGGTATAATCGATTACAAACTTAATCCAATTACTCACCTAATAGTCTACTAAAATATTTAATTATTGATTGTAATCAAAGTAATTTATTGGGCTGCCCACAAATTTTGTTTTATTCAATGTTGTTGCCACGTGCTTGCTGCGAAGGCTGACGGGCTACTGCTTGTAAAGGGACGCTGTTGCCTGCTTGCTACGTGTTGTTGCCTCCGAAGGATAAGAACTACCGTCCACCGAATCGGTGATTCCAACTTATTATTTTCTAAGGTTATTGTTTTATTGACTCATTGTCACTTTTTAATTGTTTTTTTGTATTTTTAGTTTGTTTTCTACACTAGGGTATTTAGGGTTTGTATAATTATATAATAGTTTTGTTTATGTGTTTTGTTAGAATTTATATATTAGAACTTAGAATTGGGAGATTGTTAGAAATTTAGAATTTAGATGTTAGAACTTAAAATTGGATAATAACTTGTTATCTAAATATTATTTGTTAATATCTTAATGGTTTTGAATTTGGATTTTGTTGGATCAAGTAAGGCTGGTGCAACCAAAACAAACACTTAGACAATTTTGGTGCAACTAATGAAGAACTTCCGAAGGCAAATGCTGAGCTTTCAAAGGTTAAGTCCGAAGGAGCTTCCGGAGAGAAAATCCAACTTCCAAAGACAAATTCTTTCTTCCGAAGTTCAGCACTTAGAAGAAATCAAGACAATGACTTCCGAAGTATAAAGACCTGAAGAATGTCTCAAGCCTCGGAAAGATGTAGCCTCTTCCGAAGTATAAGTGGCTTCGGAAGAACTTGTTCTTCCGAAGCCAGTTAACCTTCGGAAGAACCTACTGTGAACCAGTGGACATAAGTATGGTCCTTCTGACACTCCGCTGCAAATCTCTGAGATACTGCATGGTGCTTTTCCACACCCATGTAGTTGACCATACTTTATTCCACTGTTCATTCCTTATTAGTTGGTACAGCTACCAACTTTAATAGGGGACAAAAGGTAAGTCATGGACATGTCATGACTACCATATCTTAGATAATCTATTATCTAAGATACCTTGTCTTTAGCAATGTAGTATTTTCTTTAGTCATAGGTTTCCAGTTGGTATCAAAGTATATCCGACTGTAGGATCTAGTATATATAGTTTCTCATTGTAACTCATGTAATATGCTTGTAAGAGTCTTGTAATACTTTGAGTTGAGAAATATATACAAGTACCTTGAAAATTATCATTCTGTGTTCTAAGTTACTTAGTATATTATTATCAACTCTTAGAAGGGATTCTGCATCATCAAACCAAGTGTGATTCTATGAGTTTGAGAGATAACATAAGTGTTAAGTGACAAAACCGATCCTGCAATTGGTATCAGAGCTTCTTAGGCTCTTGATTATGAGATCTTACCATCCAAATCAACCTTGCCTTCACTCATTCTTTCACCACACTAAAAAATGGCCCTCAACCAAAAATCTGAAGTTAAGATAGGGACGATGACCAAAGCACCTATCAACACCTCTGAAAACTTTAGATCATGGAGCAGACGCATTGAAGGCTTCGTCAGATATCAAGATGGCAAAATGTGGCAATCTATTATCAATGGTCCTTACAAACCAAAGGTGGCAGCATCAGGTGGAAATGGCGCCATGATACAGAAGGCTGTAGAAGATTACTCTGATGAAGACCGCAAGAAGCTGGACATTGACAGCAACTCTATGAGTGCTCTGATGACTGCTATACCCAACTTGTTATGGTTGGTTTTGCGCATTGCATGTCAGCCAAAGAACTGTTTGATGCCTTGTCCTAGATTTACTCCAGCTCAAATGACTCCAGGAAGGATTCACTAAAGCAACAATTTGAGAACTTCACTTATATTGCTGGAGAGACCCTCAGCCAGCAATGCTTCAGGTATATGGATCTTATTTTCTCCGTTCAGTCTGTGGGAATTGCCCTTTAGTTGAGAGACCTCTCAAGAAAATTCATTAGTGCACTCCCAAATGAGTGGATGTTCAATTGTGTCTCTGTCATGAGGACAGAAACCTGAACTCCCTCACCATGACTGAACTATATGGCATCCTTGATGGATATTGTCTAGAGATGGAGAACAAGAGAGGCAACCAGATGAGCAGACCCTCAAGCCTTCCTGCTAGTAACGCTTTAATGGTTGCTGAAGGCTCAGGACCCCCCAACCTCAGTAGTACCTGACGTACTCCCAGCAGCCATCATGTTCTTCTGGGCCATACATCACATTCCCTGAGACTCCAAGGTCTCAACAGGCTCAGCCAAGTTCCTTCCAGGAAAGCTATGCCTTTGTCTCAGGAAATGGGCATTCTAATGACTTTTAGTATTGCTTTGATGATCAGAATGTTTCAGCCCAGATTATGTCGAGTACGTGGACATTGTCCAACAGGTGGCTCTGTTAACTTATAGAGCGAAGAAGTTCTTCAAGAGAGCTGGAAGGCAGTTTCCCCAAAACCCAACTAATAGCAAGTTTGGGTTTGACAATACAAAGGCCAAATGTTACAACTGTAACCAACTTGGTCACTTTTCCAAGGAATGCAAGGTTCCAAAATCAAACCCGGGAACCTCACAAGCCTCCACACATCCCTCTACACCTAAAGCTACTAGAAAGTCAACTGAAACAGCAGCTGTGGCTCAAGAAGTTGACTGGAGCTTTATGGTACAGGATGTGACTCATGCTCAAGCTTTGATGGCTGGAACTGAAGACAGCAAGTTATATGAACACCTCTGTACTCCAGCTTGCATTACTAAAGTTAAATTATATCAGGACTACAATATGGAAATTAAATCTGATATTGAGTTTTTAAATATTTTAAAATCTGATTTTAAAAGGGTTGAATCTGACTATCAAAAGAAATTGAAGAGTTAGAGAAAACTGTGTCCTTGTTAAAACATGAACATACCAACTACAAGACTCAAATCAAAGATTTAATCTCCAAATTGTCTGAGGTTCAAGTCCAGCTTGTCACAGCTGAGGCTCAAGCAAGGAAGCATGTTATCTCTTAGCAAAACTTTCAAGCCATTCTTGCATCATCCTCTCACTCAAAACTTTGTTATTAAAACAAAGGTGGGTTGGGAACCAATGAAATTTCTCCACCACACTCTTATGAGTCTATTAGACAACCAAGATGTGGGACTGAAGAGCAAGAGGTTCCATCTGGTGACCCACCTTCTTATGAGTCAAAAGAGTGATGCAACTATGGAGACCATCACAAGGAAAGACCAGGTAAATCTACCCAGTTCTGCTAGTGATGATCAATTCATGACCACCAAAGCTAGAAGAAACCGAGCTAAGGCAGCCAGGCAAACTGCCAAGAAAGTGGTTGAATCCAAGCTAAAGAATGACCCAAAACAAAAAGGTGTTTTCATCTCAGCTGGATTCCAGGTAGTGGGAAACTCTCATCCAGAAAGGATTATAATACAAGCAAACCTGTCCTACCAAAGGATCAGTATTTGAAAAGGAATACTGCTGATGAAAGCAGGAAATGCAATAAACAACAATCACATCCCTTAAAGGTTAACATTGCATGCATAATGTGTGGTCTGCAAAACCACATGACATTGTTACTATAATCATGCAAGCACACATTATGCAAATAATGTTAAGAAAGAAGGAGTCAAGGAGGGTTTCACATTTGCACCATACCACATGGCCCAAGTGATGAGGAAAGGAAAGCTTGTCTCGGAAGCAAAGTTGCTTTCGGAAGAAACTCATTCTTCTGAAGGGTATTGCTTCGGAAGCTAAGGCTAAGAAAATTCAAAAGAACAAGAGAGTTCCTTTGAAACCTTCCGAGAAGAAGATTGCTTCCGAAGAAAAGGTGGTGAAGGCTTCTTCCAAAAAGAAAGAAGCTTCGGAAGAATGCCATGCTGCTCAAGCTTCAACAAGCTCATCTACTATGATCAACCAAGGGATGGAATGGAAGATCAACAAAGATGTTGCAGCCCAAACCTCTTCTTCAAAGACATCCATTGAACCCTCATGCATAAATTCTGGTTCAATTATGTCATCATCATTGGAAGAAACCAAGACCAACAAGGCTTGGGTTTCCAACAAAAACTAATCTTCTCATCTTATGTGCAGGGACATCCATATGACAAGAACAACAATGTATGGATTATGGATAGGGGATGCTCTAGGCACATGACAGGAAACAGATCTCTTCTTCAACAATTTCAACATTTTGATGGAGATCCTGTTCAGTTTGGAGGTGAGGCCGAAGGATAAATTTCTAGTAGAGGGAGTATATCCAATGGTAATTTAAAAGTTGACAAAGTACACTTTGTCAAACAGCTTGAACATGACCTGTTAAGTGTTTCTTAGTTTTGTGATCAAAAGCACCAAATGCTTTTCACAGAACATGAGTGCATTATCCTCAAACCCGGGATGACAATTCCTCAAGAATTGGTGCTTCTTGGATCTCCCAGGAAAGGGGATATGTACAAGCTGGATATGAACAATGCTTCCCCACTAGGTGAAGTATCATGCTTTCTTTCCAAAGCTGATGGTGATGAGTCAACACTATGGCATAAACGAATGTGTCATGTCAATTTTAAAACGATGATGAAAGATGGGTATTCTTTTTAAGAACCAAAGATGAAACTGGTAAAACTTTAAAATCTTTTATTCTTAAAATAGAAAATCAAATTGATCACAAGGTTAAAATTATTAAAAGTGATCAAGGGACTGAGTTTAAGAATCAAATTCTTGACTCATTCTGTAACTCAAAAGGGATTGCCAGACAATACAGTGCTCCTAGAACTCCTCAACAAAGTGTTGCTGAGAAGAGAAATAGGACACTTATTGAGGTTGCTCGGACTATGTTAGCTAATTCAAAGCTGCCTCTAACATTCTGGGCAGAGGCAGTTAGCACTGCATGCTATGTGCAGAACAGGGTTCTTGTGGTTAAGCCACATGGAAAAACCCCTTATGAGCTATGGAACAAGAGGCCACCATTCATTGGCTTTCTAAGGTCCTTTGGCAGCAGGTGTACCATACTTAACACAAAGGACAATTTGGCAAAATTTGCTGAAAAGTCGGATGATGCTATCTTTGTTGGATATTCCTCCAACTCTATTGCTTATAGAGTTTATAACATTAAAAATCAACAATTTAAGGAATCATCCAACATTGTTGTTAATGAGCACACTCCTTGTGTTAAGGGGAATGGCCCTGATCATATTTTTGATTTAGAATTGTTTCCAAACTATTCTAAACCCTCTTGTGAGAATGTTTCAGCTAGAACAGGTACTTAGAGTGATTCTGATGATGATCAGTTGTTTGAGTTACCCAGCCTCTTCCAAGTTCTCCAAGAGTTGCTGCAAACCAAGCTCCCACTATTGGCAGATCTGATAGTATAACTATCTCAAGAGATAGTGGAGCTTCAACCAGTTGCCAACCTAGTGAGCCTTAAAACTCATCCGGTGACACTGCACAACACCAAGCTGATAGAAGTAGCATCTTGAAGGAACAGGCAACTGTTAATGCTGCTTCACAGCCAACTGATGTTGATGTTGTTTCTTATTCATTCAATCAGTGCTCATTGAATTAGTATGAAACAACAGCTGGTCCAAGTGTTCAACTTCCAGAGCAAAATATGTCCAATCTGGATCTATCTTTGCAACTGGATATGATTCCTAGGCTTAGGATTCACAACACTCATCCAGCTGAGAACATCATTGGAGATGTCTCTCAAGGTGTGAGAACAAGGGGACAAACTCATAATGGGAATGTATGCATGTACTCATGCTTTTTATCTCAGATGAAACCCAAGAAAGTAGAAGATGCCTTGAAAGATAGTAGCTGGGTTGAGTCAATGCAAGAAGAATTGCTTCAATTCAAAAGACAAAAGGTTTGGAACCTATGTTTGCTACCATCCGGTCAAGTACCAATAGGCACCAAATGGGTTTTTAGGAAAAAGAGAGATGATAGAGGCTTGATTATCAAGAACAAGGCAAGACTGATAGTTCAAGAATACACTCAAGAGGAAGGAATTGATTACACTGATGTATTTGCACCAGTTGCAAAATTTGAGGTAGTGAGGATCTTTCTTGCTTACGCTGCATCCAAGAGTTTTACTGTCTACCAACTTGATTTCAAGTGTGCCTTTCTATATGTATGCCAGCCTCCCGGATTTGAAGACCCATAACACCCAACTATATGTGCAAATTGGATAAAGCACTCTATGGGCTGCACCAGGCACCTAGACTGTGGTATGAGACTTTGTCTCAGTTTCTCCTAAAGAATAAATACACTAGAGGTACCATTGGCAAGACTTTATTCATAAGAAAGTTTGGGAAAGACATTTTGCTCGTATAAGTCTATGTTGATGACATCATATTTGGTTCCTCAAAGGACCAAATGTGCAACGACTTTTAGAGCATTAGGACTGGGTGTGAGAATGATATTCTCTGTTGATGTGAATCAACAAGGACCAAATATGATGATTAAGTCAATGATTGTAAGGCGGAATCAAACAATCATTGAAAATTAAATGCAAGAAATACTCATAAATGCTCTTTGTATTAATGAAGGTGATCGGTTACAATGAATGCTAGGGTTTGATCATTAAACAGTAACAATACACCTTGAGAACATAAGACTAAACAAAATATTCTGATTGTCTAAATGTCTATCAACAGTCACCTCTCATATGAGGATTTCTATTCTATTTATAGGCTGACAAGATGCCTTTTACAAAAAGACTAAACTACCCCTGACCTATACATCAGAGAACTAGTCTAAGTACAAAAGTCATCATCAGCATTTCTTTTCTTCATCCGCATTGACTAATGCGGATGTTGTAATCTTCATCAGCATTTTCTTTTCTTCTTCAGCATTAGTGTTTGGTCATCAGCATTGACAAATGCGGATGAACAAACACTTATGCGCATTTGTTGCTGAACATCTGTATTAGTAAATGCGGATGTACAAAGTACTTGTCAGCATTTGTTTCGGCTATCCGCATTTGTTAATACGGAAGAACAAACACTTGTCAGCATTTGTTCTATGGTCATTCGCATATACATATGCGGGTAGCTGACACTTGTCTTCAATTCTTTATGCAGATACTTCATCCGCATTGGTTCTTGGACTTGTGGGATTTTCAGTAGAACAACCATCAACCCACCACTTGAATTGGCATGTATGATCCTTTTAGGGTCCAACAATACTCCCCCTAAGGATTATACAGCCTATGTACTTCAAGGGTTTGATGGTGGATGAGGTTGTGAGGATTCTGCTGGGTCTTGTGCAGCTAGAGAGGAGACTTGTGGTTCTGTGAGTGATGGATCCAAAATGGCCTTTATCTTGTTGACAAAGTCATTGGCTTCAGATATCTTTTTGTAGGATTCTATGTGCCCAAGACACTTAGAATATTGATGTGGTTAGTACGTTATGATCCAAGTCGGGTTATACCCAATAACAAGCTTAGCAAACACCAATTAATATTTAATTGATGATATGATCATGCAATTAAATATTTACACCAAATTTAGAAAATGGGTTTTCTAAATAAGTAGCATATGAGATGGAACAAATTATAAGGATAATTTGTTAATGAGTTTATTGTTATTTCTGTCATTTAAAAGGGTTTAAATAACACTAATAACATATGAGTGTACTTTAATTAAATTGTTTAATTAAAGAAGACATATGTCACATTTTTAAATAAGTCTAGTAGATGACTTATTAATGTGTGACAAAAGACTAGTTTGAATATTGTGTGTGTTCAATTTTAAGTGGGAAACCTTGTTTTTCAAAAATGTTGCCCCCCCCCCCTTTTCATTGTGATTGGACCTTTGTTGCCTTGAAAATACACACAACTTTAACTAGTCTTGCACTCCTCATTCTCTTCTCTCAATACATGCAAGAACATCAAAATAAACTCTCTCTTTTTCTCTAAAAGCTACGAAAAAGGCAGCAGCAATTAAGGGTTTTGGAGAGCAATTTGTGGTGTTCTTTGGTGTTGAATCTCCCTAACAAGAGGTGCTTGCAAGGAGGCTTGGGGTATACAAGCTTGAGGGCTCCTTCTCTTGGAGTCTTGGCCGATTTTGGGCATATTCATCTTCATCTTATCCACGGTTTTGGCAGCCCCTTTTGGCTTCATCTCATCCTCGTTTTGAGCTGCTGAAAGGTAGATATGGCAGCCCTTTGTGGCTGTCATATTATGTTGTTTAATGTTTCCATAGCATGCTTATTCACATATAATGATCCTTTTGTTGGACCAAAAGAACCAATGAGCCGGATCAGAAAAACCTTTAAGTCCCACAGACGTCACAACAACTACTGAAGTCCACAACAGCTGAAGATAACACCTGAAGACAAAGTCTGAACACAAGTGCTGAAGACAAAGTCTGAAGACACAAGTGCTGAAGACAAAGTCTGAAGACACAAGTGCTGAAGACAAAGTCTGAAGACAAGTACTGAAGACAAAGTCTGAAGACAAGTGCTGAAGACAAAGTCTGAAGACACAAGTGCTGAAGACAAAGTCTGAAGACAAGTACTGAAGACAAAGTCTGAAGACAAGTGCTGAAGACAAAGTCTGAAGACACAAGTGCTGAAGACCAAATACCAGATGTTGTCATAACAGCTGAAGAGGACTTCTTCAGTAGTTGTGACGGTTTACTTTTCAGTAGTTTTATGTTTTATCTTTTCAGTAGTTTTGTAAAACGACTGAAGAGTTTGTTCTTCAGTCGTTGTAGTTTCAGTAGTTTCTTTTCAGTAGTTTCATGTTTTATACTTAGCACTCTGACATGTTCTCAGTAGTTGTGAACATTTCAGTAGTTTGTTAAGTGTTAGTTATTTTTGTACTAGATCTGCTAGTTGTCACTATCCCGTGATTACAGCAGTGATTGCACTCTATATAAGGAGTGTCAACCTTATTGTAATACTTGAATGATTGAGCAATAATATTTGGTATTATTGAAACATTCCTTATCACAGAAATATATTCTCTCGTATTTGTTTACAAATATCAAACTCTTGCTATAATTTGTCTAATTCTTGATCTCATTCCGCTGCATTACTCTCTAATACATTAAACTTGTGATCGCTGATCCTGACAAATGGTATCAGAGCCGGTTAATCATTGATCGATCTAATAATTGATCATTGAAACTGCTCTTCTAGATCCAAGTTTGATTGAATTAGCATTTTTGCAAGAAACGGTTATAGAGATTGATTTTTCTATGTTTTTAATCATTCATCCTGAGACTTATTCTTGGTTTTCATTGAGTTTGTTGTGGTCTGTCTAAAATCTTTTAAAAGCTTGAATAAAATAGTTTTTGGACCCAAAATGACTACTCCTTCCAATGATCCTCACAATACTGGTTCCTCAACCAAGCCTCCAATGCTGGTTAGGAATGAGTATAACATATGGCAACGACGTATGCTCCATCACCTGTCTGTTAACAGCTCAGGTTGTTGGACATCAGTGGTACATGGTCCACACAAGCCTATGGTGAATAACCCGGAAACCAATCAAATGGTTCCGAAGAGGAAGGATCAATACTCAGATGAGGATAAGAAATTGTTTGAGATTGATGCAAAAGCCCATGGAATTCTGGCCATGGCACTACCCAATGAAATCTATTCTGGGCTGATGCATTATGAATCTGCCCATGACCTTTGGAATGCCTTGAAAGAACAATTTGGAAGAACAGATGAGGTCTTGGCAAATAATAGAGAGATCCTTGCCCAACAATATGAGACATTCTCTCATAGAAAGGGTGAGACTCTGACTCAACAGTTTGAGCGGTTCTCTTGTTTGATCTCTGAATTAAAAATGGTCAAACATGAGTACACCAATATCCAGATGAATAACAGATTTCTCAGATCACTGCCTGAGAGATGGGACACATATACTATTGTCCTACGCTCCAGTGCAAATTTGGACAAACTATCTCTCACCCAACTCCATGGGAAATTGCTCACATTTGAGAGAGAGATAGAACAAAAAAGAAAACTGTCTTTATCTGGTAAGCTCACTGAAGACTTTGTACCAGGCAACACTGCTCTGGTTAGTCATGAGTCAGAATATGCTTCATCTGAATGCCAGTATGATGAGCATATTGATTTCTCTTCAAACATTTCTGATTCAGCATTTGTGAGTGTTGATAGTCAGTTTACTGGATGTAATAATGACAATCTATGCTTCATCATGGATGATCTCAAGGGGATTGCTGATGATGACTTAGAAGAGATGGATATTTTGAGCCAAATGGCCTTGATAAATATCAGATCTCAGAAGTTCTACAAAAGAACTGGAAGAAAGTTCCCAGGACTCTCTGGCAAAACCAAAGTTGGTTTTGACAAGAGTAAGTTGAGGTGTCACAAATGCCAAAGGCTTGGACACTTTGCTAGAGAATGTAGATCATCTGGATCTAATTCCTCTGCACCTTTTGTGACTTTCCCTAGCAATAGTCAACAAAACAAAGGGCAACATCCTGTCAATTCTAGTCATCATTCTCAACCACAATCTCCTGCATATTTTGTCCCTCAGGGTCAAATGCCATACCCTTACCCTTGTTATTACATGCCACAAACCAGTCAAGTTCAAGCTCCTATGGTACCACAACCTCATGCACTTCCAGAACCTCAACGATCTCATCAACCTCCTCAACCTCAACAACATAGCTTCTTCACCCCTGAAGTTGTTGACTGGAGCAGCTTGCCAGATGACATGTATGGTCATGAACAACTGTTCACAGGTGCTGATCAACATGGTGGTGATAGTCCTTTTGGGAATCTGGCACTTATGGCTCTGGAGTCAACTGAGGGTTCCTGCTCAACTGCATCATCTTCACAGGTAACTCAGGTATCTTCAGAGGCTAAAGCCAAGTTATGTTCTGAATCATGCATAGCTGCCTTTGTCTCTATTAGAGAGGCAAATGTAGCATTAATAAATCAAAAACTTGAGTTTGAGAAAACATTTCCAAAAGACAAGCTGAGTATGAGTCTGCTCTTAATAGTAAAAATGATGAGATTTATAAGCTTAAATGCCAATTAAATGATGAAAAGGCTAAGCTAGAGGTTATTCTGGAAGACCAGAGAAGTCTCAAAGAAACCCTTGCAGTCACCCAAGTAGAGTGTGATCGATGGGTACAATCATGCAAAGGTTTTGAAATGCTTCTTAGTAAGCAATCAGCTTCCAATGTGAAGTTTGGCATTGGTTATAATCACACTGCTCCTCCTACAGATTTTGCTCCAAGAGTAGAAGTGAAATCTGATGGAGAAAGTAATAACCAATCCACCTCATCATGTGATTCACTTTTTGATAGAGCATCATCAAAAGTAGAAGTCAGCACTAAGCCCTCTCAGAACCTATCAGCTGATGTTGATGGTTCTATTGCTGACACTCACATGATCAAAGAGTTGATCAACTCAGGAGTTATTTCTGAAAGTCCTGAAAGGATTGGAGAGCAAGATTTAACATCTGAAGTTCAAACTCCAACTACTGTCAGCACTGAAAAGAAGAAAACTGTCAGTAGAAAGAGTTTGAAGACTACTAAAGAGGAAGTCAAGAAAGCAAATAATGCTTCCAAAGTACTGAAGAGCAAGTCTTCAGTAGTTTCATCCTCTTTAGTTGATGATCAACATAAGATGAAAAAGAAACCATGTGAAGTATGTGGTTTGTTTAATCATCTTACAGATGATTGTTGGTACAAAAGAGGATCCAAACTCAAACATAAAGAGGAAATTAAAGAGAAAATGGTTAAAATGAAAAATGAGTTTGAAGCCACATTTGTACCAGCAACATCAAATCCTGTAACCCTTAAGTCCAAAAAGAAATCCAAAAAGGAAGGGGTTAAACACGTAACAGCTGAGATTGCTCAAAAGAAGAAGGTGCAACATAAGAACTTATCTAACTCAAATGCTAATGTGTCTGAAGAGCTGAAAGCTTTATCACAACATCAGACACAGCTGGTTATGATGGTTCAACATCTATTGGGAAGAGTCAACCAATTAGATGTTCCTATGTTGAAACCACAGAAAAGGAAGTCCAAGCCAAAGGATTCCTCTTCTTCACCATCTTCTTCCTCTCAGGCTGTTATTTCCAACAAACCTGTTAGTCTACCATCTGTTGATGTGAACAGACCCAAAACCAAAAAGGTTTGGGTCTCAAAATCTAACTAATTTGTTTTGTTCTGCAGGGTTCTTCAACATGCCACAGAGGCATCTGGTATGTAGACAGTGGAGGATCCATGCATATGACAGGAAACAGATCACTTCTTAATGACTACTCTCAAGGAAGGAAGGGGTTTGTGTCTTTTGGCAATGATGCAAAGGGTCACATCATCGGCAAAGGCTTTGTTTCCAATGGGGAAATAAAGTTTGATGATGTTAACCATGTGGAAAATCTCAAGTACAACCTCTTGAGTGTCAGTCAAATGTGTGACAAAGGCCATGTTGCTCTTTTCACCAGTCAGAACTACCGGATTCTGTCATCCAAAGTTCTAAGTTTGATTGATAAGGTGTTGGATAAATACACTCTCCTTAAGGCCAACAGGACAGGAAGAGTGTATGCCTTAGATCTTTCCAAGAAAATAGATCTCAAAGGCCATCCTTGCCTATTTTCCAAGGCTTCCCCTCAAGAATCTACACTATGGCATAGAAGGCTGGGTCATGTTAATCTCAAAAACATAAATCAGCTGATAAACCATGGTTTAGTAAGGGGATTGCCTATGAAGGAGTTCAAATGTGAAGATGACTGCACTGCTTGTTTAAAAGGAAAACAGCACAAAGCTTCATTTCCCTCCATAGAAGAACCTAAGTCCACAGCCTGCTTACAGCTTCTTCACATGGATCTCTTTGGTCCTGTGAGAGTGATGAGTATGGCTAAGAAGAAATACTGTCTGGTAATTGTGGATGATTACTCCAGATTTGTATGGACTTTCTTCTTGCATTCAAAGGATGAAGCAGCTCAGAAGATTATCAACTTTGTGTTGTATGTTGAGAAGCAGTATTCCCTCTCAGTCAAGTGTATTAGAAGTGATAATGGAACAGAATTTAGAAACAATACACTTGATGAGTTCTACCTCTCAAAGGGAATCAAGAGGCATTTTAGCATTCCAAGAACTCCTGAACAAAATGGAGTAGTGGAGAGAAAGAACAGGACCCTTATTGAAGCTGCAAGGTCCATGTTGGCTGACTCTGGACTGCCAATGACTTTTTGGGCTGAAGCTATCAATACAGCTTGCTATGTACAAAATAGAGCTCTAGTAAATAAGAGGTTGATGAAAACTCCATATGAAGTTCTTCATCATTTGGCCCCTCTAATTTCATTCTTCAGAGCTTTTGGATGTCCTTGTTTCATTCTTAACACACGGGATCAACTCAAAAATTTGATTCTAAGGTGGATGCAGGGTACTTTGTTGGTTATTCATCAACTTGCAAAGCATACAGAGTCTTCAACTGTAGAACAAAGATGGTTGAAGAGACTCTACATGTTAAGTTTAATGAATCTCCAAAGGACAAGATTCCACAAAGCCCTGTGGAGATATTTGATTTGGACATACTACAATATGTTCCTTATCAAACTCCTGCTGTTGTTCCTGTCAATAGTTCACCACCTGGTGGTACTGCTGGTGCTGATGATGATGATAGTAGTACTCACCTCTTCAAGTTTAGTGATCAACTGCCTGATTCAGCTAGACCTGATGTTCCTGTAGCTCCAGCAGCACAATCCACAACAAATGCTGATGAGATTTCTACAACTTCAACTTCCTTTGAATTACCATCTACTGATTGGTTTCAAGGAAATGCTTCACCATCACCATCTGTTGCTGCTGAGCCTGCTACAAACACTTGCACTGATCTCATTGTGTACCAAGATCTGAAGAATCACCCTATGTCTCAAATCATTGGTGATATCACTGCTGGAGTTCAACAAGAAGTCAATTGTCAAATTTCTGCTTCTATGCTCTCTTCATCAGTCAGCAAGAGCCAAAGAATTATCACATTGCTTTAAAGGACAATGGATGGGTTGATGCCATGCAGCTTGAGCTTCTTCAGTTCAAGAAACAGCAAGTGTGGGAACTGGTTCCTCTACCTCCAGGTAAGTGTGCAATAGGCACTAAATGGGTGTTTAGGAACAAAACTGATGAAAATGGGCTTATTGTTAAGAACAAGGCCAGACTGGTTGTTCAGGGGTTTGCACAAGAAGAAGGTATTGATTATGATGAAACCTTTGCCCCTGTAGCCAGACTGGAAGCAATTAGATTGTTTTTAGCTTATGCTGCTTATCAAAATCTTAAAGTTTTTCAAATGGATGTCAAAAGTGCATTTTTGTATGGGAAAATTAAAGAAGAGGTTTATGTATGTCAACCACCGGGTTTTGAGGACAATAAGCATCCTAATTGGGTGTATAAGCTTGATAAGGCTCTTTATGGGTTGAAACAAGCTCCTAGAGCCTGGTATGAGACATTATCAAACTTTCTTCTTGAAAATAATTTCACTAGAGGTTCCATAGATAAAACTTTATTCATTAAGAAAGCTGGGCAGCATAATCTACTTGTTCAAATTTATGTAGATGATATTATTTTTGCATCCTCTGATCCACAGTTGTGTGATGCCTTTACAAAGTTGATGCAACAAAAGTTTGAAATGAGTGCCATGGGAGAATTACAATTCTTTCTGGGTTTGCAAATCAAACAAAAGGCTGATGGAATTTTCATTCATCAGTCCAAATACACAAAAAATCTTTTGGAAAAGTTTGATTTACAAAATTGTAAACCCTGTTCTACTCCCATGTGCAACACCACACAACTGGATACAGATCAGAAAGGTAAAGTGGTTGATGAAACACTTTACAGATGTATGATTGGGTCCTTGATGTACTTAACAGCTTCTAGACCAGATATTATGTTTGCTACATGTGTTTGTGCTAGATTTCAGGCTGCACCTAAGGAGTCTCATTTGATTGCAGTCAAGAGGATCTTTAGATATCTGCAAGGCACTCCATCTCTAGGTTTATGGTATTCTACTAGACATTCTGGTAAATTAGTTGCTTTTTCTGACAGTGACTATGCAGGGTGTAAGTTGACCAGAAATCAACTTCTGGTGGATGTCAATTCCTAGGCAACTGTTTGATTTCTTGGCAGAGTAAGAAACAAACCTCAGTTGCTACATCAACTGCTGAAGCCGAGTACATTGCTGCTGCAAGTTGTACATCTCAGGTATTATGGCTTCAAAACCAATTATTGGATTATGGCATAACTGAGACTAAGACTCCATTGTTAATGGACAGCTCTTCAGCTCTTTGTATTGTCAAGAATCCTGTCCAGCACTCTAGGACTAAACATATTGAAATTAGACACCATTTTATTAGAGATTGTTTTGAAAAAGGTCTGATTGATCCAAAGTTTGTTCCTAGTGCTGATGAGCTTGCAGACATTTTTACTAAGCCTTTGGATAGTTCAACTTTCCACAACCTGGTGTTAAGGCTTGGTATGCTGCAGCTAGAATAAGTGACAACTACTGATGATCTCAGTAATAAATACTGATGATCATTGGTAACCATGTCATATATAAGTACTGATGAGTTCCTTTCCCCTCAGTAGTTTTTATAACTACTGAAGGCTACATTCCTCACAAGTACTGAAGTACTTTATTTGTTAAAACAGCTGATGTAGTTACAACAGCTGATGAAATCACAACAGCTGATGTAGCTACAACTACTGATGTCAGAAATGCAGATAAGTACTGATGACCAATGAAACCTCTGAAACTCAGATTTAAGTCTGATAAGTGTGGAGGTCAGACTGAAACAGCTGAAAAGCTATGAATTGACGAAACAGCTGATGAGTAATTTCTCTTCAGTTGTTTCTACAACTGCTGTTTCTAAACAACTGAAGCCAAACCTATGTCTTCAGTAGTTTACAACTACTGAAGACTAAACCAAGTCTTCAGCTGTTTACACCAACTGATGACAAAACCACTGTCTTCAGTAGTTTCACAACTACTGATGACAAACACCATGTCCTCAGTTGTTTCACCACCTGGAATCAAAATTGTCTTCAGTAGTTTTATAACTACTGAGGACTAAATCAGAGACTTCAGTTGTTTTAACGTCTGACGGTTAAAACCAAGTCTTCAGTTGTTTTATAACAACTGATGATCACACCAATACGGTCAGTCATTTCAAACCTCTGAAAGTTAATGCCACGTCATCAGTAGTTTCAACAAATGATGACTAACACCAAAACCTTCAGTCGTTTCATAACCCTACCCTATAAATACCTCATCCCACCTTCAGAGTTTTTCTCACCTCTCCTCTCAAACCTAACGTTCAAAAACTCTGTAACCTCTCTTCATCCATGGCGACCATGCAACTAAAACCACGACACAACTGTGTCGCTCACCTCACCAAATCGCCATACTGGACCAAGTTTCACAACGCCATTGATTTAATGGTCCAGTCACCTTACCAAACGGCTTTTCTATTAAACCCCACCATATATGCCGAATCTCTTAGCCAATTCTGGACAAACGTCACTCTTGTCTCTGAGGAGAATGACACAGAGTCTCTCAATCGTTTGTCCATAACCAAAAGGTGGTCATTACTCCAGACATTCTTCGCCAAACCCTCAATCTGGATGATGCTTTCCCAACTGGTTATCCAAAGGGCACAACAGATCTATCATTTGCCCACCATGGATACGAAGGTAACCTGAGTGCCTCTACCATATTGAAGAAACATTTCCAGGATGCTGAACGGCTCATCTTTCATATGGTAAATGTCTGCCTTGCCCCCAAGACTTCATCATGGGATCAAATGTCCACAAGGTGGCAACAGGTATTGTACTCCATCCTTGAGCAACAACCTTTAAATTTTTCTGAAATACTATTTTTAGAGCTCAAGGATATGGCCCAAAAACAACTTGCTAACCGTTGGATATTATATCCTCGGTTCATAATGGCCATAATTGAAAACCAGCTTCAAGCTGAGGGACTTGTTGGCCTGGGAGTCCCTGCTATGGCTGTATTGCCTGAAGTATACTCCCGGCACAACTCTGACCAATCACTCAAAATGGCTGCCAAGCTGCGCAAACCCACGCAGCTGGAACCCACAGCCACCACCACAAGATCCAAAGTCCCCACCAAACCAAAAACAAAACGACCCAAAACAGCTATTCAGGGAGATGAGTCCCCTGAAGATGCTCCTGTACCACCAAGACAGGATATACTTGCTGGTGTAAACCCCCCAGTAGTATCAGAGACTCAACCAGCCACAGCCGCTCAGGATTCCTCTCAAAAGGAGCCTGAAGCAACCAAAGAAGGGGTACCCACAAATCTGGAATCTTCCTCATTTGAGGAGATTGCCATTGAAACGCACCATTCTCCCCAGGTGCATACTGATTTTACCCTATCTCCCCATGAAAATGCCCCCCAAAGTCCAACACTTATAATTGCAAACGTGCTGACTCAGCTGCATGCCTCTCCTCCTCCCCAACAACCACCAAAGGGGAAAACCACAGATATAGAGGAAGAGGATCAACATGCTTCTGACAACCCACAGCACAGGGGTTTAAATGTTCTGTCTCCTGGTGTAGATAAGGAGATCAGAATATCTGGTGAGGCTGCCACCTCTTCTGCATCAGCACATGATCAGACTGAGGCTGGTAACATTGCTAAGACCTCATCAGAGGCAACAGCTGATGAAGGACATCGTCCTGAGGCTGGAAGTCCCCAGTTCCAAGAAAAAGGGGCACATGCTACAACTGGTCTACACCCAGGGCATGTACATCCTGCTACAAGCAGGAGGTCAGGTGATTCAGCATTTGCTGATGATGACCTGGGCTTCTTTTATGATGTTCTAGCCCAGAACACAATTCTTGAGGAAGAAGTCAGTAGACTACAAAGACTACTTGACCAATTCTCTCAAGAAGCAAGTCCATCTGACACCAACATACACCCACAGATGGCACCTTCACCTGAAGGTCTCCTAAACACTCAGCCAATCAAAACTTACAACCCACCAGCCTCTACTTCTGGCACTGCTTCTCAGGGACAGAACCCCTCTGAGCAAACAGCTGCTATCTTCCAGAAATCCCTACCTCTCATCACCCCAATGATCACAGACATTGTGATCAAAACCATGGATGAGAGGCTTCCCTCAATCATACAGCCCCTGGTGGAGGAGATTGTGAGCACAAGGCTTTCTACTACTCAAACCTTGCAACCAATGCAACCAAAAAGGGGGAGAGTCAGTTAGTGAAAGCAAAGGGGAAGGCATACTGAAAGAACAGGAGACTGAGAAGGAAAAGGAGGTTGTGAAGGAGACTGAGAAGGAAGAAGAGTATGTGAAGGGAGCTGACCTTGATCAAGTGAGTGAAAGTCACAAAGACTTTCATATCACATATAAGAAGAGGAAGATTGAAAGAAAAGAAAAAGCACTCCAAAAAGAACTCAAACTTGATGAGATGATCAAAATGGCGGATGCTACACATAGTAAATCTATGGACTCCATTATTGATCAACTGTATAGACAAGGGTTCGATACTGCACAGCTTGACTCAGAGATTAGAAGACTTGAAGTTGAAGAAATTAACTCAAGATGGGCAAGTTATGATGTGTTAGAAAGAGAAAGACTGGAGATCATGATCAGATTCATTGCAAAGTATCTTGGGAGATCATTGATAGAGATTAAGTCATGGACCAGGGACAGTATCTTGGCAATAACCACCAAGATCTGTACGTCTGAAGCATACACTAAGGGATTAGTGATTGAAGCACTAAATGAAGCAGGTGCTGGGAACAGAAATGAACTAGCAAAACACTCCAAAGCCTCACTCACTACAAGAATGCTAGAACAACCTGCAAAACCTACCACTTCAAAATCACCACTACCACAACCCATTAAACCAACTCCTTTACCCTCAAAACCAACAGCCGATGATGCATCCAAGAAGAAGAAGAGAAGGATGTTGAGGCTAGAAGAAGAAGAAGAAGAGGATGATGAGGAAGAAGATAGGCTGCCTCTTTCCGCAGTCCTAACTTTGCCTAAAGCCAAATCTATGCCCATCACTCCCACCTCACAGATGGAGACTGTGAGAGTTAAGATAGAAGAAGAACAGCAGCAAAGGCTTCATGATGAGGAAATGCTGAAAAGCATAGACAAAACTTATGCTGCTTCTTCATCAATAATAAGTATGAAGAAAGAAGCTCTGAGACTGTACACCCTTGCCAACACATTTCAATATCAAAAGGAAAAGGTGAGGATATGGCCTGATCCTAGGGTGGCTCACAGAATTGTGAAGAAAGACATTCCTGCGAGATACAAGGGCCAGATAAAAAGGATCGTAGATGAAGAGATCACAGTGGTCCTTGTAGTATCACCCTGGGAAATTGTAGAAGATTTCAAGAAGGCTTATGAGGCTAAACAGCCACCCCAAAAGATGTTAGAGAACAGAGTTATTAAAAAGGGGTTGGTCTACAAGAAGCTTGAAAACTTCAAACAAAATGAGCTCAGTCTGTTACTTGAAGGTAATCACCCAGATGAGTTTGCATACAGACAGATTACAACAGTTGAGCTCAAAAATGGCAAACAGGCCAAGTACATCTCAGAGCTGTATGGGCGTGAAGGATTGTTTGATGGTGAACCAGAGAATCTTACCATGGAAGAACAAATCATGTTTCTCAGAGCATACACCAGAGAATCCTACAGGCTTATACATGGGAAGTAAGTCTCATGGATGGGGGAACAGCTCAGTGTCCAATTCCCTAATACAGAGCTCCCATCCATACTTTGCCAACCAAATCATCAGAGACTTATTTCCAGGCCAGTGCTTATATGGGTCATCTTCTCAACTGATCAAGAAGGAAAAAGACCAACCATTTTGCCAACAATAAGTGGGACCTCAATAAAGTTAAAGGTTTTGGCTGCATTGGTTCAGGGGGAGTTTGTTGGACCAAAAGAACCAATGAGCCGATCAGAAAAACCTTTAAGTCCCACAGACGTCACAACAACTACTGAAGTCCACAACAGCTGAAGATAACACCTGAAGACAAAGTCTGAACACAAGTGTTGAAGACAAAGTCTGAAGACACAAGTGCTGAAGACAAAGTTTGAAGACACAAGTGCTGAAGACAAAGTCTGAAGACAAGTACTGAAGACAAAGTCTGAAGACAAGTGCTGAAGACAAAGTCTGAAGACACAAGTGCTGAAGACAAAGTCTGAAGACAAGTACTGAAGACAAAGTCTGAAGACAAGTGCTGAAGACATAGTCTGAAGACACAAGTGCTGAAGACCAAATACCAGATGTTGTCATAACAGCTGAAGAGGACTTCTTCAGTAGTTGTGACGGTTTACTTTTCAGTAGTTTATGTTTTATCTTTTCAGTAGTTTTGTAAAACGACTGAAGAGTTTGTTCTTCAGTCGTTGTAGTTTCAGTAGTTTCTTTTCAGTAGTTTCATGTTTTATACTTAGCACTCTGACATGTTCTCAGTAGTTGTGAACATTTCAGTAGTTTGTTAAGTGTTAGTTATTTTTGTACTAGATCTGCTAGTTGTCACTATCCCATGATTACAGCAGTGATTGCACTCTATATAAGGAGTGTCAACCTTATTGTAATACTTGAATGATTGAGCAATAATATTTGGTATTATTGAAACATTCCTTATCACAGAAATATATTCTCTCGTATTTGTTTACAAATATCAAACTCTTGCTATAATTTGTCTAATTCTTGATCTCATTCCGCTGCATTACTCTCTAATACATTAAACTTGTGATCGCTGATCCTGACACCTTTGATATATGGGTTTGTTTCCTACATTAATATGGTCACCTAATGAACATATTTTTCAGCTTATAAACAAGTTTATAATGTTGTCTTTCCGCTGCGTTTTCAGAATGTTTAAGAGGTTAAACTATGATTTTATGTTCTTACAAACCCTCCAATGGCATCAAGAGCCGGTTATGTGGATAGCTTGCTTGTTCTTTGTCCTTTATAATTGCTTTATGGGACATTATAACCCTTTTAAGGGCTGCTATATTCTGTTTTGTTGAATCCCCAACTTTCAAGGTTATATTACACATGCTTGTGATTAAACCTTGAAAGATATGTATGTTGATATGTCGTGTTGTTTGGACAATATCTAAACCCGAATTTTTCAGTTTATGTTTGCTGAAAATTCGTGGGTTTTGAGGGGATTCATAGTTATGTTTTGGTTGATATGATGTATGTTCATATTGGTGCATAACCTAGCTTAGACCTTGTGTTGTTTGGTTTGGATTGTATGTATTTATTTGATTATATTCATTCAATGGGGTTGTATATTAATTTGTGCTTTGTTTAAAATGTATTTTGTCTATTTATTCATTGGGATGTAATAATAGATTAGGAGTAATTTCCTTTTACTAGAAAATATGTATTAGGATATATATTTTGTAAAAGAAGATGCTCGGGAAGGAAGCACAAGAAGAAGACACAAAAGAAGGACTTGAAGCATATGGATGCAAGTTCAAGTGGGGGTCTATGAAGACCTCAATTTTGTGTTGTATTCAACCCTTAAGAAAGACCAAATGACCACACTTGTGATGGCAAACAAGTGTGGTCACAATAGTAGCTATGGTTATGCACATTATGGTTGTTTATATTATGCTTGTTTGATTGTGGTTTTATGAATGATTGTATGATATTTGGATATGATAAACAATCTCAATAAAAATGATCTTAACAAGCTAATATAAAATGGTTCTTAATCATTAAGTGTTAATAAATGGTTATTAAAAGGATTAATGATTTTATAATAAAATTGGTTTTATTAAAAGAACCATAGGGTATCTTGTATTTGAAAGCATGCAAATACAAGTACATAGAGTTTTCTAAACTAGAATTATGAAATCTCTAAACTTTTGTCCAACAAGTTTAACACCGTCCTTTTGCACAACACTTGAGTCATTTGGAAACTCTTAATGGTATAAAGGTCACCTAACCATTTAGAGGGAACTTGTGACTTAAGGTGAGGATACCATATTGGTGGGATAAAGGTCACGTAACCACTTATGTGGGTAAACTCACACGTGTGTGCAAGTAGGATAACTTGATTTGCAAACCATGTTAATTGGATCACCTAAATGGTTTCCAAATGGTGTTGATGGGATTAACATGCCGACTTTACATATGATGTTTAAAGTCGATCCCATACCTCTAGAAGTTGCAAATGGTTGCAACTGTCAATCGTTGACCACCTTATTAATTTAAATCGTGGGATAAAGGTCACCTAACCACAATTTAAATGTAATGTGGGGTTCTAGATTTTAATATAAAAATGACCTTAAAACGTATTAATTATTTAAAATAACAATATCGAAAATACTAAAATAGATCTTTGTTATATTTTGTAGATGGCCACCAATAATGATAATCATGATGATTCATCCGCGTCCGCCCAATCATTGCGAGCGATTCTCCAAAAGGAACGTCTAAATCATAATAATTTCATTGATTGGTATCGAAACTTAAGAATCGTTCTCAAGCAAAAGAGACGATCATATGTTTTAGACGACCCTATCCCCGATCAACCTACTGAGGATGATGAGGAGGCCTTCAACGATTGGCTGAAGTACACTGAGGACTCCGTCCAAGTGTCTTGTCTCATGCTAGCGAGCATGACTCCGGATCTCCAAAAGGAGTATGAACATCACGGAGCTTATGACATGATAACCCAGCTGAAGGAAACGTTCCAACAGCAAGCAAGGGTTGAGCGCTTCGAAACGGTTCGAGCACTACATGCATGTCGTATGGACGACAACCAATCGGTTTCATCTTGTGTACTTAAGATGAAAAGTCATATTGACCGCCTCGAGAGGCTTAATTGTCCCGTCTCGAAGGAATTGGCCACGGATTTGATCCTTAATGGCCTTACCAAGAAGTTCGAGACATTTGTGTTGAATTACAACATGAATGCATGGGACAAGAGCATTGGTGAGCTTCACTCAATGCTTAAAACGGCCGAGGCGGCCATGGGTAAAAGGGTTTTACCCGTTCTCACCATCAATGAAGGTGGGAACAAGAAAAGGCCTCATCCCGCACCCAAGGCAAAGGTTGCCAAGGGTAAAGGACCCGTATGGGGAAAAGGGAAAGGAGTGGCAAGGTGCCACCCAAACCACAAGAGAAGAAGCAAAAGGTTGCTACCAATGACCCATGCTTCAAGTGTGGGGAGATTGGACATTGGGCAAGAAATTGTCCTGTCCATCTCCAAGAGTTGAAAGCAAAGAGGGATGCCAGGCAGACCTCAGGTACAATATACATGATTCATATTGATCTTAATGTTACATCTTCTAACACATGGGTATTAGATACCGGATGTGGAACTCATATTTGCAGTTTGTTGCAGGGGTTCAAAAAAAGTAGGGACTTCAATCAAGGGGATGTTAGTCTCTTCATGGGCAATAGATCCAAAGTCCAAGTTGAAGCTCGTGGGGACTACATCCTAAAACTTCCAAGTGGCTTGGATGTTATTTTGAAGAATGTTTTGTATGCTCCTAGTCTGACTAGGAACATATTTCGTATCCCAATTAAGACTTTATGATTATGTATTATCTTTTGTTGAAAATGATATTCATGTTCTTTAAATGATATGTTCTATTTTAAAGCTATTCCCATTAATGGTATTTATGAATTGGTTCATGAAAATACTTTAAATAGTTCATTGTACCAAACTAGCACCAAAGAAACTCAAGTTGGATTTGAGTGATACCTATCTTTGGCATTGTCGTCTTGGTCATATAAACAAGAAAAGAATTCAAACACTACAAAAGAATGGTCTTTTAAAAACAAGTGAATGTGATTCATTTGATGTGTGTGAATCTTGTTTACAAGGTAAAATGACTAAGGCACCCTTTAGTAGAACTAACGAAAGGGCAAAAGATTTATTAAGAATCATACATTCGGATGTATGTGGTCCTTTTAAGCTAGTGACTAGGAATGGTGAAAGATACTTCATTACCTTTACCGACGATTATAGTCGCTATGGGTATGTGTACTTATTAAGGCACAAAGATGAAGCTTTTGAAATGTTCAAAATCTTCAAGAATAAAGTGGAAAATCAACTCAACAAGTCAATTAAAGTTCTCCGTACCGATAGAGGAGGTGAATACCTAAGTGATGCTTTTCAAGATCATCTTAGGAGTTGTGGGATTGTCTCACAACTCACTCCACCTGGAACACCACAACATAATGGTGTGTCTGAGAGGAGGAATCGAACCTTATTGGATATGGTCCGGTCTATGATGGCTAGAAGCACATTGACTCTATCATTTTGGGGTTTCGCTTTGCTCTCCGCAGCCCGTATTCTAAATATGGCCCCAACCAAAAAGGTGGAAAGGACACCTTTTGAGATATGGCATGGAAGAGTTCCATCCCTATCATACTTAAGGGTCTGGGGTTGTGAGGCTTACGTTAAGACTCCCACCCCAAACAAATTGGAAGTCCGATCCACCAAGTGTATCTTTATTGGATATCCTAGAGATTCTATGGGATATTATTTCTATGATCCACTGGAACAAAAAATGTTTGTTGCCAGAAAGGGTGAGTTCTTAGAAGCAAAGTTCCTTATGGAAGGAATTAGCAGTAGAACAGTGGATCTTGAGGAGGATCAAGAACCACAACCTGATGCACGTTTGGTTGAAACTAGCACTCAACATGAGGATGTTGAGGATGATCAAATGGTTGATCAATACACACAAAACGTTCGCAGAAGTGGTAGAACTAGTAATCCACCTGAAAGATACGGATTTTTCATGGATGGATCACATAGATTCAGATGAACCAACCACATACCATGATGCAGTGTCCAATTCGGATTGTGACAAATGGCTTGAGGCCATGAACGTTGAGATGCAATCCATGTATGACAATCAAGTTTGGGAACTTGTTGTACCACCTCTTAATTCCAAAGTAGTTGGAAGTAAGTGGGTTTTCAAGAAGAAAACCGATATGCATGGAAACTTGGATACTTATAAAGCTAGACTTGTAGCAAAGGGTTTCACTCAAACTCAAAGGGTTGACTATGATGAAACTTTCTCACCTGTTGCGATGCTAAAGTCTATAAGGATATTGTTTGCCATAGCTGCTCATTATGATTATGAGATTGGCAAAGGATGTCAAAACGCTTTCCTAAATGGATATCTTGAGGAAGATGTCTATATGGTTCAGCCTGAAGGTTTTGTCGATCCAAAACATCCTAATAAAGTATGCAAGTTAAAGAAATCAATCTATGGATTGAAACAAGCATCGAGAAGCTGGAATCATCGTTTTGATGAGGAGTTAAGAATTTGGCTTCATCAAAAACGCTGATGAGGCTTGTGTGTATAAGAAGGCTAGTGGGAGCACAATAACTTTCCTAGTATTGTATGTTGATGACATACTACTATTTGGAAATGACATTCCAACCTTGGAAGGTGTAAAACCTGGCTTGGAAGTTGTGTTTTTCCATAAGGATCTTGGTGAAGCCGCCTATATTCTGGGAATAAGATCTATAGGGATAGATCAAGGCGGTTGATTGGTTTAAATCAAAGTGCATACATTGATAAGATTTTGAAAAGGTTCAGATGGAGAACTCTAAGAAAGGCCCGTACCTATTCAAAGAGGAACGATATTGAGTACGACTCATGTCCTAGCTCAAGGGATGAGCAAGATAAAATGAAGGCAATCCCATATCGCATCTGCTATTGGATCCATCATGTATGCAATGATATGCACTCGACCGGACGTGTCATGCGCCTTAAGCATGACAAGCCGTTACCAGCAAAATCCTGGAAACAGTCATTGGATGGCTGTTAAGAACATACTTAAGTACCTAAGGAGGACAAGAGATATGTTCCTAATCTATGGATCTGGTGATGAGGAACTCGTTGTAAAAGGTTACACGGATGCGAGTTTCCAAACCCGATCGTGATGATTCTCGGTCACAATCGGGATATATTTTCATTCTGAATGGAGGAGCGGTCTCTTTGAAGAGCTCCAAGCAGGATGTGGTGGCTCTATCAACTACAGAATCAGAATACGTCGCCGCCTCATTGGCAGCTCAAGAAGCTGCATGGTTGAAGAAATTCATTGCCGATCTAGGGTTGTCCCTTCCATTCAGAACCCCTAGAGATCTTTTGTGACAACGAGGGTGCGATTGCTCAAATCAAAGGAACCCCGTGCTCATCAAAAGACTAGGCACATTGAGCGAGATTCAACTACATACGAGATGAGGTTGAAAAGGGAAAGATATGTTTCGCAAAGTTCACACGGATCAAAACATTGCGGATCCTCTCACGAAGCTCCTTGAAAAGGCAAAGCATGAAGGTCATACTTGTGCCATGGGACTTCGATATTCTAGTGATTGGATTTGATCTGTAAATTTTGTATTTGGATATGTGGAACTCTTTATTATTGAATAAAATTATTTGGTTATAATGTTTCAATAATTAATTAATGTTCCCAATTTAGCATGTTTAATCCATGAGTAAATTTTTACTCTAAATGTCCGTAGTCGTTCATACTTGTGGGAACAAGTGTGAGGGTAGATTATTATGAACTTGTTGGTTGATATTCATAAGGATGAATAAGATGGGTTGCTACCAAGGTTCATAGATATTTGTGGGATACAAATATTGGACTAACCCGCATCTCAAATTTTACTACATGGAATCTCATTGATTGATCATAAGTAATTTGAGTAAAGGCGATATCATTTTGTATCCTCGTATCCTCGGACCTGAGATACATATTGGGTTTTGATATTCACCAAGTGTTATCCCAGCTTTGTTCTTCACTGTCCTAAAAATAGTGGACAGCACATAGGGTATGTTCAGGTATGACACTAGGTGTTTTGTGAGAAACGTATGTAGTCAGATGAATTTGTTCCTCTTATTCTTGAGAGTTAGATGTCTAAGGCCTGATTAGTTAAATCAACAAGGAATGATCATTCTGTGTCCTTGGATTTAACATGACATCTGTAACAAAGGATAGAAGATTAATTGATTCACCTAATCATTTCAAGTAGGGTACTTGAAAGGGATGATGTTATTGAATGGCTATAAGTCATGTGTATTAAGGGTAGTAAGCCGTTGTTAGGCGGTATTTACTGCTTGCATCAATCTTCTATGAATCTTGGGCAAGTGGGAGATTGTAGGATTCTATGTGCCCAAGACACTTAGAATATTGATGTGGTTAGTACGTTATGATCCAAGTCGGGTTATACCCAATAACAAGCTTAGCAAACACCAATTAATATTTAATTGATGATATGATCATGCAATTAAATATTTACACCAAATTTAGAAAATGGGTTTTCTAAATAAGTTGCATATGAGATGGAACAAATTATAAGGATAATTTGTTAATGAGTTTATTGTTATTTTTGTCATTTAAAAGGGTTTAAATAACATTAATAACATATGAGTGTACTTTAATTAAATTGTTTAATTAAAGAAGACATATGTCACATTTTTAAATAAGTCTAGTAGATGACTTATTAATGTGTGACAAAAGACTAGTTTGAATATTGTGTGTGTTCAATTTTAAGTGGGAAACCTTGTTTTTTAAAAATGTTGACCGCCCCCCCCCCCCCCTTTCATTGTGATTGGACCTTTGTTGCCTTGAAAATACACACAACTTTAACTAGTCTTGCACTCCTCATTCTCTTCTCTCAATACATGCAAGAACATCAAAATAAACTCTCTCTTTTTCTCTAAAAGCTACGAAAAAGGCAGCAGCAATTAAGGGTTTTGGAGAGCAATTTTTGGTGTTCTTTGGTGTTGAATCTCCCTAACAAGAGGTGCTTGCAAGGAGGCTTAGGGTATACAAGCTTGAGGGCTCCTTCTCTTGGAGTCTTGGCCGATTTTGGGCATCTCCATCTTCATCTTATCCACGGTTTTGGCAGCCCCTTTTGGCTTCATCTCATCCTCGTTTTGAGCTGCTGAAAGGTAGATATGGCAGCCCTTTGTGGCTGTCATATTATGTTGTTTTATGTTTCCATAGCATGCTTATTCACATATAATGATCCTTTGATATATGGGTTTGTTTCCTACACATATATGGTCACCTAATGAACATATTTTTCAGCTTATAAACAAGTTTATAATGTTGTCTTTCCGCTGCGTTTTCAGAATGTTTAAGAGGTTAAACTATGATTTTATGTTCTTACAAACCCTCTACTTTTCTCTATTCAGCACATGAATCTTCATCTGGCTCATAGTGTGAATGGCTTCAATGGGCAGCTTTCTCAATGAGATAGGCTCCAGATGGACATAGTTGACAGTCCATATCTATGAATAAGAAGATATCCATCCACATCTACCTCTAGCTTCACAATATTTTTCAATTGCAAAGGAGTCTTCTTCTGTCTCCTCTGCTCTCTCTTGGCAATGATTCTGTCAAATGCCATCTTCAGAATCTTTATGCACTTTAAGAAGAAGTGCATGTCTGCTTCTCCAAGCTTATTGTTTATCTCTCTGAAGTGCCTTGTGTATATGTAGTGAATATAAGATTCATCTAGCAATCTCACTTCATATGCATTAAATAATCTGATTTCAGCACCTTCTTTTCCTCCCCATCTTCTTTCAATCACCAACTCATATGTCTTTTCATCATAATAGACATTAGAGATTTGTTTGGAGGAATGAGTTCCAGCCACCATCTTTCTCTTTAATGATTCTGTTGGTTTTACCTTGTGCTCAGGGAATACCACTTCTTCAGCTGGTTTTGTGTTTTTCTTCTCAAGAGGGTTAACAAAGGATCTATCTTTCCTCATGCAATAGCCTTGAGAGATTTGAAGTTGTCTGTTCTTTTAAACATCCTCAGAATATCTTCAAACTCATAACCCCTAAACATAGCCTTATGATTAATCAATTCTAGATTGGCTAGTTCTTTTAGATCATGGATCTCCAGGGAGTTCACCAGAGCAGAGTACTCTGTGAAGAATTGGACTAACCCTGAGATCCTTTTGACCATAAACATATTCCAGTCACTGTCATACTTCCAGGCAATTATCTTCTGATCAGTCTTGCCCTGGGGAGTAGACACACCTCTGATCATCTCTGCAGTGGTGAGCCCTTCTTGAAGTTTTAACTGTGAAGGCTCAGCAAACCACTCAGGATATCTATGCAAAACAGGTGCCAAAGAGTCATGATCTCTATGGGTGAGTTGCATGTCTTGTGCTGAAACTCTGGTTCTTGGCTTTTTACTAGTTATTTCTTCTTCCAATTTCTTCAGTCTTTCTTTCTTTTCATTTATCAACCTAAGGATAGCAGCCCTTAGGGAATTTGTCTTCATGTTGCCTAGTTTTCTCTTTGTGAATCCATGATCAGAAAGATAGTCCTTCATTTCCCTGTCAGTCATACTGTAGGGATCAGGATACAGTGGTTGAGGAGTTGCAGTTTGCTTGGCCTTTGAAGAGAATTTGACCACTGGTGCTTTGGGTGAAAGAGTCTTTTCATACTCAGTCTCATGTGTAGGGTCCAGTAGTTTGTTTAGCTTTTTTTCTTCTGCTTTCATTCCCTCATAAGACAACCCGAATACCTCATCAGGATCATACCCGTGGTTAATCAAAAACATGGCTTTCACCATCAGATCATCAGATTTGGCTTTCTCTACCATCTCCTGTACAGATGACTCCTCCTTCACAGTGCTTTCACTAGTTATTGGTTCATCAACCACAAAGCCACCCTCTATCTCTCCTTCTTCCAAATCAATGAATTTAGCCTTCTTTTTCAATTGGGCTTCAGCTTTTTCATGTTCATCTAAGAATTCAACAATGGCTGCAAGGCTACGGGGGTCACCTTTTTGCTTTTTCTTGATTGGTTCTTCTTCTACTATTGGTCTTTTACCCTTTGCCTTTTCAGATAAGTATTTCCTCCTTCTGGTATATGTTTGCATTCTTGAACCAAATGAGGTTTCGGCCATTTCAGCTTCTTGGGGCACTTTCTCAGCCTTTTCTTTTCAGTTTCATCAAGAGCAGCTGTTGATTCTTCTCTTTGTTGTTGTTCTTCACATAATTTTCTTATTATCTCTTTTTGTTCATCAGACAATGATACAGCAGGCACAATTTGCAGACTCAATTCCTTCTCAATAGGGACAGGAGATTGAGGAATGACTACTATTGGTTCAGCAACTTGCCTCTGATCAACAATGAAGTCCCAAAACTCATCATCTATAATGAACTCTTCTGCAGTAAAGATGCCAAGAGCTTTAATCATATCACTGAATTCAGACTCTTCAGTGTGAGTTTCTTCTTGTTTGCTTGTATAGACCACCATTTCCAATCTAGATTCATCATGTTCTGATCCACTGGTCTCACCCCATTTCTCTGACTCAGTGAATTTCATCCTTTTAGAAGGAGGGGGTTATCACCACTCTCCCCTGATGAACCTTTATCACTATCATCTTTATCACTTTCTCTTTTTCTTTTCTCTTCTCTTTTATCTTCCTTATCATCTTTCTCCTTTTCTGCTTCTTGTTTAATCATGACTAGCAGCTCTAACTCAAAGACTCTCTTGTTCGGAGATTCTATCTGTTTTTGCAGGTCTATGATAATATTAGCTTGCTCTTCAATCAGCCCTTCCTGTTCTTCCATAGCAATGGTTTGGATGGCTAAAGTGTCAACATGACCACTTACTTCATCCCCGGAATGCTGAAGAGCAGCCTTTAGACTTTCTATCTCTTTTTCTTTCTCTTTCTTCTCAACCTCATACTTTTCTTTCATATCTTTTAACTCTTTTTCTTTTTCATCCAATTCTAGAAGTCTGTCTTGAATAATGCTAGATCTTCTATTCAGCAGTTTCTCCATCTTTTCTACTTTCTACAACACTTCAGAGATCATATCATCTTTCTCATCAGGCCTGTTTACCTCTGATTCAACAACACTGTTAGATGGAACAACCTCAGAAATAACTAGCCTAACAGGCATCTGTCTTTGATTATCCTCCTCATAAGATGATGATTTGGATTCCTCTGAAGAGCTGGAAGAATCACCATACTCAACAGGCTCAGTAGTAGCAGGGAATGATTGAATAGGAGATGTAGGTGAATGATGGATTGGTGAAATATGGGGTGAGTGTATAGGTGATATATGTTGAGAGATGATGGGTTGTGTTTGTGGTGATGGGATTGGTGATCTTTGTGGTGATGGTATTGGTGTGGGCATAAAAGGTGAGGCTATATCAGCTTCATGGACAGAGGCCCAGTGTGAAGATCACCCCCTACATCAACCTGGGGTGACACTTGCCTCTGACCTTCATCCCTTTCAACAGCATGCTCATCAACATGATGTTGATCATGAGCAGCTTGTTCTTCTTCTTGATCAGGCTCATCAATAAAAGCCTCTTGTTCTTTTGCATGTTCATCTGGATTAATCTGCTGTAGCATCCAGGGCAACAAGGGAAAGAATGTTCCACTGTAGAAATTCCTAGGGTCTCTCTTCTTAATGTACTTGTAGGACTTGGCATGATAATGAGGAATATCCATCACAGGTCCTTCAGGTACAATATCAGGGAAAGCTTCATTGATGAGGCATTATAAGAACCTTGGATACATAAGGAACATGTGTCTTCTTCCTTCCTGAATGTTTGATACCAGACCATTAAACACATAAGCAGACATGTTAAACGGCCTGTTAGTGCACAGAGCACATATAACAGATGAGGTAGTCACTGGAATGTCATTCCATCCAGTCTTCCTCTTTGACAGACAATGTTGGTAGATATGAATGAGGAACCTCCATTGTAAGTCAACTAACCCCTTCACAATCTGCTTGCCTTCATATCCACCCTCATATCCAATGTTGGCAAAGAAAGTAGTAATATCATCATCTTCAAGTTCTAAGGGAGTGTTGGCATCATCACCAAACTGCAGACACTGTCTCATAGTTTGTTCAGTAATGGCCAATGTATGATCATCAGAGATTCTCCCAAACAGAGTCCTTACACCATCTATCTCTGTCACCTCAGCAGTGCTCCAAAATGACCTTATAATATAAATGATTGGTCTAACTGTATTGCATGAGCAACTCTGGTAGTGGATATGAATCTGATCATGTCTCTGAGACCTTCTGCCTCAGGTACATCTGGGTCCAGATAACCACTGACATTATGGAGCTTACTCCAAGTGAGATTTGCCATGTACCCTGCATTAGAGGCATATGAATTAGAAGATTTGATAATAATCATCAGATTGTAAAGCATACATCAAGTGAATTTTTTTAGTTTGACTTTTGATGGTCAAAATTGAATGTTCATAGTTACTATTCCATAGAAATCATGCCTATACTTGATGGTATCATGAATAATCACTATTATTTTGTTTTTCATGTTTGCAGTGATCATCTTTTATGTTTTTAAACTCTTTTAACTCTTAGAATCAAGATTTGATTTCAAAATTTTCAAATTTGTGTTTTTCTCTGTTCATGCGATGAACAAGGTTATAAAAATCACTTGTTTGTTGTTATCTTCATAGTTAATAGGTTCATTGCAGTCAAAAATGTTCATTATTTCTTAATCTTAGTTTGATTTTGAGTTTTTTTTCTTGACCTAGGGTTCTAAGTTCATCATGGGTTCGAAGGTCCGACATTTTAGGTCATAAACTTCAAGGATTATCACTTTTTGTTCGATACTACTGTTGTAGAGAATCGAAACTGAGGACTAATCAGGGTGAATGAAAGTAGAACACAGGTTTTGGTGATGGTGATGATGATTGATGAAGAACAGTGAAAATTCGCTCGTTGCACTATGAAGTCTCTCAAATTTGAAAAGTATTAAATGACCTTTGAAATGCTTTTAAATAGTCAATTAATGTCTTTTACAAAAGTTACAAGTTTTAGGACAAATACAGTCAATTTTTAGATTCACTATAGCAAATGCGGAAGAGTTTTGTTCATCAGCATTGTGTACTGTTACAAATGCGAAAGAGTAAAAACTTAACAGCATTTGTTCATTGTAGCAAATGCGGTTGAACAAAGTTGGTCAGCATTTGTTCACTGTAAAAAATGCGGTTGAATAAAGTTGTTCAGCATTTGTTTACTATTACAAATGAGGCTGAACAAAGTTAGGGAGCATTTGTTCACTGTAACAAATGCGGTAGAGCAAAATTCCTTTGTCCACATTTACTTCAACAAATGCGGCAGAACAATAATTTGTCCGTATTTCTTGACTTTCATCATCATGATAGAAGAGATTAAGCACATTGTTTATTCATTTTGATACACATGAAAAGTTTGATGTCAACCACATTCAGGAAATACGGATGAGTAAAAAGAAATGCGGCAGTACAAAAGTTCACATAAAACAAATGCGGTTGAACACTTTTGTCCGCATAGGTTTTTAACCAAACTTTTCATGCATTCTTTGAAACAAATGTTGTAGAGTAAACTTGTCCGCATTAGTTTCACTTTGTTTTAAATGACATAAAAAGTTACCCGCATTGGTTATATGCATGGGTTACCTTCACCCGCATTAACCAATGCACTTACCCGCATTAACTTTTGAACTTAATCAAAAATTAATGTTTCTGCAGAGTAAAATTATTTCTGTTTTTCTGTTGATTCCTTTCTTGTTATGAAGAACTGTCTTTGATTGACTTGTCTCTTATGAAGTTTCCCATTGGGGTTGTCAATTCTTGCTTGGATTGACTTCTATATCAGATGTGATACAAGTTTCCCATTGTTTGACTGATCTTGGAGTTATTATGCTTCCAAGAATCTGCATAATCTGAGATACTATTGTATAACTTCTGCACCAACACAGTCAGTTTCTTTTTTATTTGTTTTATAAGTTTTAAAAAAGTAAATGTCTATACAAACTGATCAAAATTTTAAATTACTCCCCCTAAAGTTTATATCCATAACTAGATAGAAACTTTAAAAATTTAAAACTTTTGAAATGAAATATTTTTGATGTTGTTGTTTTCTGATTTAATCATGAAGAGGAAGTATACCTTTTGTTGGGATCATATCAATCTTACATTACACATGTGCACTCTTTTGTTAGTAAAATAGACATGTTTATGATCTTATTGATTGAAGGTATGTTTGTCCTGTTAAACTCATACCTGGTTAATATTTTAATGCATGTGATATTTATCATGTTTTGTTTGATTTGATTATTCAACATGTACCTCACACATAAAAGCATGGTATGATCAACCATCCTCATGTAATGCATGGTAGAACTTTTTCATAACTTACTTGACCAGGTCACTTAAGGTATGAGATCTCATTTTCACTGATCCTCATTGGGATTCTTTTACTTTGATCATTTTCATGTGATCCATATTAGGATTCTTTTTCACTTCACTTTGGAAGGTGATCCATGATGGGATTCTTTTTTTGTTCATTCACAAGGAATGTATTCTTTTGTTGATTCATCCAATTTGGATGTGTTCCACATTAGGAATCTTTTAGATCATTACATCAGCACTATGTGCTTGTTTCGTCAGGTCTTTGCTCAGCAGAGAAGAAACTGATGTAGGTGAAAGAGTTTCATAGGATATTATTACCTAGTGTGTTTAGGTTACTACACACACATACAGTTGGATAAGCCAATACGTACCCGTACTCTGAGATGAGTGTTTCACAATTGAATAAGATTTTAATTTATCACAGCATGTATCTTTTTTCCAAGTTGAGCCTACCCACATATCAGGTAAGTCATGTTAGTCTTTCAGATTTTGAATTAAGCACAGTGAATGATATAACGACTGTAATTATATCATTTCCCATAGTATATATCATTTACTTCATCAAAATTTAATTCCTTTTGTAATTTTCTAAATTTTTGAATTGTTTTTTGATGTTTTGAATTTTCTTCAAGGTTAATCATGCCAATTGATTTAACTAGGAATTCAAACCTACTAGGTTCAAATGCCTTGGTAAACAAATCAGCCAATTGATTGTCAGTGGGAACTTGAATCAATTTGATTAACACCTTTCAACACAATCTCTCAAAAGTGATATCTAATTCAATATGTTTTGTTTTTGAGTGTTGAACTGGATTATTTGTAATAAAAACAGCTACTGTGTTGTCAATGTGATTTGAGTGTGCAAGAAGTTAAAACCATAATCAAGCATCTGGTTTTGAATCCAGAGAACTTGAGAGCAACAGGCTGATGCTGCTATATACTTAGCTTTGCTGTTGAAACAGATACGTTTGTCTGCTTCTTGCACTGCCAGGAGACCAGTCTGGGACCAAGAAACTAACAACCGCCAAAAGTTAACTTCCTATTGAAGTTGCATCCCCCATAATCACTGTCAGTGTAGGCATAAAGATTGAAATCTCCTTCCTTTGGATACCATAATCCAAGAGCAGGCTTGCCCTTAAGATATCTGAATATCCTTTTGACAGTATTCACATGAGATTCCTTGGAATCTGCTTGATATCAGGCACACACACAAACACCAAACATAATGTCAGGCATACTAGTTGTTAGATACATAAGTGAACCGATTATAGATCGATAGTGAGTTTGATCCACTTCTGGATCTGGACCTATCTTCACATTAGTATCAACAGGTCTTCTGATAGACTAACAGTCAGCAAAGTGGAGTTTCTTTAACATTGTTTCCATATATTTTGATTGATTAATGAAGATTCCATCTGTTGTCTATTGGACTTGCGCTCCTAAAAAGAATGTGAGTTCCCCCATTGCACTCATTTGGAATTTTGAATGCATAAGGTCTTTAAAATCTTTACAGAGTTGTTTGTTTGTTGAGCCAAAAATGATATCATCCACGTAGATCTGGACCAGAAAGATTTCTCTTCCTCTTCTCTTTCTGAAGAGAGTCTGATCAATCTTTCCTCTTTCATATCCATGTTCAAGAAGAAAAGATGATAGAGTCTCGTACCACATTCTTGGGGCTTGGTGAAGACCATAAAAGGCTTTGTCAAGCTTGTACACCCTGTGTGGAAAATCAGGATCTTCAAAGCCTGGTGGTTGACTCACATAGACTTCTTCAGCAATCTTTCCATACAGAAAGGCACACTTCACATCCATTTGATAAACAGTAAATTTCATGGATGTTGAGTATGCAAGAAAGATTCTTATTGCTTCTAATCTGGCAACAAGAGAAAACACTTCATCATAATCAATTCCTTCCTCTTGTGTATACCCCTGAGCTAGTAATCTTGTTTTTTTTTCTGATGACAATCCCTCTATCATCAGTTTTGTTTCTGTATAGCCACCTGGTACCAATAAGGTATTGTCCTTCGGGAAGATCTACCAGTTATCATACTTCTTGTTTCTTGATTTGCAGCAATTCTTCCTGCATTGCTTCAATCCAACTGTTGTCTTGAAGAGCCTCTTTGATATTTTTGGGTACTATTTGACATAAAAAGCAACAGAATAAACAGATGTTTGCAATGCTTGACTTGCTTCTTGTCACCCGTTCATTGACTTCACCAATAATGCTATCTACCGGATAATTCTTGTGTATTTTGGTGGTTGGAATTGAGTCACCAGCAATGGTAACATCAAGATTGGAGAAATTCAGATCATCTTGGTGAGAGGCACCTTCATCTTGTACTGTTGGAGAGTTATGGAAATCAGAATCTGTTACAGTGACTGCTTCAGCATTAGTAGCAGTTTGATTAGTTCCATCATTTGAGGTTCTTTCAGTTTCAACTGGAGGTGTAGCTTGATCTTGATTTCTGACTTCAGTTGATGGGTCTTCTGAAGGAGATGGTAACAAGCTAGGACCAGCTTCAGTTGAAACACTTTGATTTTGAGATGGTTTTCTAACAGGATCAGCTTGTAAGGGAACATCTTTATTCTGTTGATCAGAAGAGGTTGGAGGAACCATGGGAAAGTCATCTCTTCTTTCCAGTCCTGAAGAAGGTTCTGCTGAGTGTAGGTTTCATGCATCAAACAAGTAAAATTGATCAAAATATTTTGTAAATGAGTCAATATCAAACAACCAGTCCGGACCATTTGTTGATTTGGGAAAAGAATGTTCCTTGAATTGAACATTTGTTGATTCATCAATAATGTTTAATCTAGGATTAAACACTCTGTAAGCCTTTGAAATAGAAGAATAACCTACAAAGAATCCTTCATCAGACTTAGATGAAACTTTTCCCAAATAGTCTCGGGTGTTTAATATTGAGACAGGACTACAAAATGACTTGAAAAATCCAATAAATGGTTTTCTGTGAAAGAGAAGTTCATAAGGAGTCTTGTTAATTTCTTTTACAATCAGAGTTCTATTTTGCATAAAGCATGATGTGTTAACTGCTTCTGCCCAAAAGGTAATTAGCAGTTTAGCATCGGCTAGCATTGTTCTTGTTGCTTCAATCAGTGTTCTATTTCTCCTTTTAGCTACCCCATTTTGTTGAGAAGTTCTAGCTGCACTGAATTGATGAGCAATGCCTTTGGTTGCACAAAATGAACTCATATCTTCATTTTGTGATAAAATCTTTTATTAATTGGGACGCTTCGTTTTTATGAAGTAAGAAGAAGACCCATGTAAGTCTAGAAAAGTCATCAATAATCACCATACAATATTGTTTCTTTCTAATACTCATAACATGAGTTGGTCCAAATAGATCCATATGAAGTAGCTTCAATGGAGAGTTGTTTGTGTTCACCAGTTTTAGCTTGTGGGAAGACTTATGTTGTTTCCTTTGAGACACGCTGAATAGTGATCAATAAAGTGAAATTCTTTTTAGGGCAAACCAATGACATGGTTTACCTTGACCAATATGTTCATGTTTTTGAAATTGGTGTGTCCAAAACGTCTGTACCAAAGTTGTGACTCATCAAAAGATTCTTTTGAAAGAAGACATGTTTCTTCTTTTGGTGTAGCAGAATTTAGGTTTAAGACATAGGTGTTATTCTTCCTCAGGGTCTTCAAGACAACCCATTCTTCAGGAATTTGGAATCCAGGTTTTAGAATGTAGCAATGAGTGTTAGTGAAATGAGTTGAATATTTCTTGTCACAAATCTGAGACACGCTGAGTAGATTGAAGTTCAGTTGTTCACAGTAGTTCACTCTGTCAAAGCTCAGCATCCCATTCCTCATAGATCCTTCACCAGTGATTCTGCCAGCTTGTGAATCTCCTCCAAATGCCACAGTAGTTCCTTGTATATGCTTGAAGTCATGAAGGAGGGAATGATCTCCAGTCATGTGTCGGGAGCATCCACTGTCCTTGTACCATAAGCTATTGGACCTGTATGGATGACCCTGCAAGCATAAACGAACTAAATAGAATATGGAACCCAAGCCATAATGGTATTGGGTTTCTCGTTCCTATCCATGATAGTAACTTCTTGGTACTTTCCTCTAAACTGTGACTTAGAGGGAGGTGTTCTGGGAGATTTCTGATGATATCTTGTATGTTTCATCTCATCAATTTCAGCTGAAGAGTCGGAAGAATATTGAAACCTTTGGTCCCTGTTTCTTTGAAGAAATCTGACCCGTTTTTATTATCAAACATCATTTTTGGTTTATGAAGATCATGTGTTTGTTTGATGTTGTGATATTTGTTTCTTTGAATTTTCTTCAACTCTTTTATGTTACTCATGTCATTATCTGAACTAGAAGTCCTGGATTGATTATTATGAAAATGACTTCTGATTTTGGGTTTCACTGATGATATTGGTGAGATGGGCTTGTTTTGGAGAATTCTCAACCCTTTTTGCTTGAAGAAACAATCAGATGTATTGTGGTTGGTCATATCACAGACTGAATAGTATTTATTAAAATAGCAGTTTTTGGTGGAATGATTGTTCATGTCACAAATTGAGTAGTATTGATTGAAATAGCACTCATTTGTACAGTGATTAGACATTTCACACACGTCACAATACATGTGTTTGTCTCTTGATGTTGAGGCCTCAGTAAATTTACCTATTTTCAACTGAGTCTCAACCTTTGATTTTGGTGAGGAAGCAAGATCAGCCCTTTTAGTAGTTTGTTTCACAACACTACTAGGTTTGTCCTTTCTAGATTGTTTTTGCTTCCTTACCCTTCTTCTTACCTCAATTTCTAATTGATTTACATGTTCTTTATTACAAATGTCAAAACCAACTCCTTGCTTTGATTTTGAAGAATAAGGATCTGACTTGATTTTTGTTTTTGATACCAGTGAAATTTTGTTTTTCTTTGGCAGTGAAACTTTGTCTAATTTGCTTGAACTTTTTGGAGATGTAATCTCACAATCAGAACTGCTTTCAGCAGAAGGTTTCACTAATGCCACGGTTTTCTTATTTTCTTTTGAAAGTGCAGGAATAAGTTTCACAAATGGGACAATGGCTTTGATTGGGCTTTTTGGTTTGATGACATTCACTGTCTTGTCTGAACACTCCTTGATTTTAATTGGGTGACCTAATTTAATTTTCTCCTCATTTGTTTCAATATAAACATCTGGTTTATTTTGAGGATTTGTGACTTGTTTTACTATAGATTTTGGTTTAATAGTGTTAGGTTTATTTTGCTCTTTGAGTGTGATAGATTCAGGCATGACAGTGTAGTTGTCATTGTAAGGTGGGGGACAAGAATTATACCCAATCCCAGTCATATCCTTGGGATCTTTTTCTGAATCTAGCATCTCTTGCAGCTTGACTGGTGACATTTAAAACTTTTCAAGTTTTACTTTAGTAAGTGATTGCTCAGCTTTTAATTGAGCTAACTTTTCAGTTAGCTGCTCATTCTCAGCTGCAAGAGTGTATTTTTCACCATGCAATTTTTCAATGTCAGAGATGAGTGATTTGATCTTAATTTCAAAGCCTTTAATTTCTCTTTTAAGCATCTCTGACTTGACCTTTTCTTCTTTTATTTTAGCAGCCAATTTATGATTGTGCTCACGATAACCTTGCAGTTCAGTAATGCATTTATCACTACAAAGGTTGGATTTTACCTCAGATGGCATAGGAGATGGGCCATCATTGATGTGAGCCATGAGTGCATGATTCTGAAATTGAGGCTTTACTTCCTCTGCATACAAACTCAATCACACACTCCATCTTGTCTGATGACAAGAGCATTTGAAGTGGGCTGACTGCTTCCATGAGCTTGATTAGTCAGCTATGGCTGACTTTGATATGGTTGTTGATGTTGTTGTTGGTGATGATACTGCTGTTGATGATTGTTGTACTTATAGCTTGAGCTTGGTTGTGAGGAAGATTGGCCCTAAGAATTCCTTTGGAAACTGTTGTTGTTTCTTCTAGGAGCATTGCATTCTCTAGAGAAGTGGCCAGTCATACCCTAGTTGAAACACTTGACCTTGGATTTGTCATATCCCAGTTTTATGTTTTCATTCAAACTAAGCTTCCTCCCTTTTCTGAAAAACTTCTTGGCTCTCATTGCAATCATGGCCATTTGCCACTAAAGATCCATTTCTTCCACATCATCTGGATTCATCTCTTCTAAATCTTTTTGGATGAGGTGAGCAGAAGTTAATCTTCCTCCCAAGTAGGCTTCAAAGCTTGCAACAAAGGCATTGTAAGTATCCTTTTGCTCTTCAGACCTTTGATCTTCCGACAGACATGTAGGTGTGGCAGTAAACCCTATTGGTTGAGATGATGTTGATGGCTTGTTTGTTGTTGGAGCTGCAATGAAACCGGTTGTCTTCACTTGATTTCTTGAGGAGAGAAAATCATCATCCTCAGTGATGAATGCATTTTCTACAGAGTGAGTGTTTGGTGGAAATTTATAAGCTTCAATAACTCTTGGTCCACCAAGGTTCCTGCTCCTTTCATAAAGGTCAAGAGCTTCTATTTTGGCAATCATTATGTCCAAAGTGGTACTCTCTAAATCAAGAGTGATTTTTAGCTTAGTAACATTTTGTTTCCAACTTTCTGGAAGGATGTGAAGCATCTTTTTGTTTTACTTCTTTGACTTTGTATGTCACCCCCATAATCTCTAAATCATTCACAAGCTGCACAAATCTATGCAGTTGTTTAAAGATTGGCTCGCCCTTGGAGTGATGAAAGGTTTCATATTGATTAGCAAGCTTATCCTTGTTAATTTTAGCTACTTCACTGCTACCTTCACACATTATCAGCAGTGCATCCCAGACAGCTTTAGTTGTTCCATACTTCTCAAGCCTTTTTAGCACATCCATTTTCAATGCTTGTGTGAGAACGGAATATGCTTTGAGATCAATTTTTATCTTCTTGTAGTCATCATCATCAAGTGTGAGATCCTTAATAGGTATTCTTGAGGTTTTGTACAGTGCATCCTGGTCCACAAAAAGTGTCACAGGAATGTGAGGCCCTTTACATATTGAAATCCAATAGTCTGGATCTACACCTGTAATATAATTCATGAATCTGATTTTCCATTGCTTAAACTTAGATTTATGTTTAAGCATAGGAGGTTTAGGAGTATGACCAAGTTCAGAGAAATTATGTGAATCCATTTTAATAAGCTATCTTTAACTTGTTTGAATAAAGATTAGATTGATTGTTAAGTTCAACTAGTCCAAATAGTCCAAAACAGGCTTATGTAACTAGATCTGCTGATGTTTTGTGTTTCTGTTATGATATTTAAGGATGAGCAACTATTCACAGATTTGTTCTTGAGGATGAGTACGGCTGAACAGTGACTATCGAAGTATTTCAGCAGCTTTTCAATTTGTATACTGAGTAGAGGTGGTCGAACACTCTATCAGCAACTCAATCACCAGATCAATCGAGTTCAGCTCAGATCTAGGCAGATCTGAAGAAGAACCGAGAGCCAAAGCTCTGATACCAATTGACTGGGTGTGAGAATGATATTCTCTGTTGATGTGAATCAACAAGGACCGAATATGATGATTGAGTCAATGATTGTAAGGTGGAATCAAACTTTAATGAACATTGAATGCAAGAAATACTCATAAATGCTCTTTGTATTAATGAAGGTGATAGGTTACAATGAATGATAGGGTTTGAGCATTAAACAGTGAACAATACACCTTGAGAACATAAGACTAAACAAAATATTCTGATTGTCTAAATGTCTATCAACAGTCACCTCACATACGATGATTTCTATTCTATTTATAGGCTGACAAGATGTCTTTTACAAAAAGACTAAGCTACCCCTGACCTACATCAGAGAACTAGTCTAAGTACAAAAGTCTTCATCAGCATTTCTTTTGTTCATCCACATTTACTAATACGGATGTTGTAATCTTCATCAGCATTTCCTTTTCTTCTTCATCATTAGTGTTTGGTCATCAGCATTGACAAATACGGATGAACAAACACTTATGTGCATTTGTTGTTGAACATCCGCATTAGTAAATGCGGATGTACAAAGTACTTATCAGCATTTGTTTCGGCTATCCGCATTTGTTAATGTGGAAGAACAAACACTTGTCAGCATTTGTTCTATGGTCATCCGCATATACAAATGTGGGTAGCCGACTCGTGTCTTCTATCCTTTATGTAGATTCTTCATCCGCATTGGTTCTTGGACTTGTGGGATTTTCAGCAGAACAACCATCAACCCACTAATTGAATTGGCATGTATGATCCTTTCAGGGTCCAACACATTATGAAGAAGAAATTTGAGATGAGTTCCATGGGAAAAATAGACTTATTCCTTGGAATTCAGGTGAAGCAAATGAAGAAAGGGTTCTTTATCAATCAATTTAAATATGTCAATGATATTTCAGATAGATTTGATATGAAAGATTGTAAGCCAGCCAAGACACCAATACCCAGAAACCACAATCTTTGTCCTGACTCTACGGGGGCGGATACTGATCAACATCAATATAGGACAATCATTGTTTCTCTGATGTATCTCACAGCAAGTAGACCTGATATCATGTTTGGTACTTGCATTTGTGCAAGATATCAGGCTGCTCTAAAGGTGTCTCACCTATTTTCTGCCAAAAGAATCCTAGATACCTCAAAGGAGCACCTAAACTGGGTCTCTGGTATCCAAGGAATAGAAATTTCAATCTCTATGGCTATTCTGATAGTGACTATGGTGGCTGCAATATCAACAAGAAATTAACATCAGGAGGATGTCAATTTCTTGGTGGAAGGATCATCTCATGGCAATACAAGAAGCAATCCTGTGTTTCAACATCTACTGCTGAAACTGAATACATTGTTGCTACTAGTTGTTGTGCTCAGCTGTTGTGGATTCAGAACCAGATGATAGACTATGGATTCAACTTCATGAGAACTCCTATCCATATTGACAACAATAGTGCTATCTCAATTATAGAAAATCTTGTAAAGTACTCCAAGACAAAACACATTGATATCAAGTATCATTTCATTAGAGATATTCATGAGAAAAATCTGATTAAACTAATCAAAGTTGATTCAAATGAACAATATGTTGATTTGTTCAACAAAGCATCTAACGAACAAAGATTTAAGTATCTTATTACAGCTATTGGAATGATAAACATTGATTAGTCCATCTCATTTGAAGAACCTTTTAAAATGTGTCTTGTCTTTGTCAAAAACAATCTAAGCCCTATTACATAAGGCTTGTCTTCAAAATTTTACTAAGTATAAATTCTTCCGAAGAGGAATTACCCCTCGGAAGATGTCATGTATATCTTCCGAAGCAAAATTCCTCCAATGAAAATCTTCTATTCGGAAGAGTTTTAGCCTCGGAAGAAGTATTTGATGAAGTTTCAAATCTACTTCCGAAGCTTATAACTTCACCACTCGGAAAGCCCTCTTTACTCTCAGGAGTAAAACACTTACCTTCGGAAGTAAGATTGGCTTCGGAAGAAGATTAACTTCGGAAATGTTTTATACTTGGAAGAATGCTTTTACTGTGTAACGGAAATCTTTTGGACCCCACTCTGTAAAAAGCAAAGATTTTATTAATGATGTCGGAATATTTAAATGGATTTAACATTCCGCCCCTGTCACATCTTACCCCAAACCATCTTTTCACCTTATCCAACCACCAAAACTGCCTTTTCACCCATTTAAATAACCCCGACTCACTTCTTTAATCTTTTTACCAAATTTACTGCCCAAAGCTTCCTTCGTCTCCAATTTACCCAAATTCAAACTCATTTCTCTGCAGCTTCTCCCAAAAATGGCACTAAACCCTCAGCACAACCAAGTCGCATTCCTTGACTCTTCCAAGGATGCAGACTTCTCTAAATCATCTCCTTCCTAACCCAATCTACCTACTTCACAGCCCTAACTGTCAACCCCACTGTCTATTCAAACCACATGGCCGAATTTTAGGTAAATGCTCAGATTGAAATCCTGAACGGAGCTAGGGTTATGAGGTCGAGCATCTGTGGTCAAGAATTGATCATATCTGAACAAGTCATCAGGGAGCATCTAGAGCTCCATGATGAAGGCTCTCCTACGGAGTTCCCCAAAGCAGACCTTGATGACACATATACCCAAATGGGATATGGTGGTGATGTGAGCAGGTCAAGGTGTACAAGTTCAACTTCTCTTACCATGGGAAGTTCCTGCTGCACATAGTCCTTCACTGCTTGTCAAACAAGGCTGGGGGATGGGATCAAATCTCATACAAACTAGGATGCCTAGTTCATGGGTTGTTAAAAGGCCTCTGTTTCAGCTATTCAAGATTTGTGCTGACCAATTTGATGGGGAACCTTCAAAGGGAAACATTTTATATGTATCCCTGGTTCATTCAGCACATCATTAACTGTGAGTTGGACCAGAGCAAGCTTGTCTGTGCAGCTGCTCTGCCTGTCCCTCACATGAGGCCGACCATCTTCAAAGTACTGAAGAGGATGTCCACCAACTTCACGGGAATACACACTGAGCTGCTTCCAGGTATGATTGAGCGCATAGCTCCTGGTGACATCCCTGTTAACCCCACAGGTGTTGAACCCACACCAGCAATAACCCTCATAATGCCAAATCTACCTTCTCACCCCATCAAAATTACTTATCAGAGGCGTCCCAAATGAACCATTGTTCAATCTACTCTGATTGAACAAGTCCCCTTGTTCAATCCAAAAATAATAGAGTGGAAACATGGGCTCCCACTCTGTCTGAGGTCACACCTTCCTTCACATTTTACCTCAATATGTGTATTGAGTCTCCTCAGTCTCAATCCCATGAGCTCGAAACCCAAGCTGAAACCACTCAGGGTGAGTCACTATACTCTCATGAGCAGCCAAAAAGGGACAACCCTCTCAAAGGCTTAATGTCATTAGACATTGATCAAAGTCTCGGGTTATTAGGCTTAACCTCAATAACCTTTACTGACCTACTTATTGTTGGATCTTATATGCCCAAGACACATACAAGATTAATGTGGTTAGTACGTTATGATCAAAGTCGGGTTATACCCAATAACAAGTTAAACAAACACCAATTGATATTTAATTGTTGATGAGATCAAACAATTAAATATTGACACCAATTTAGGAAATGGGTTTTCTAAAACATTGCATTTGGAATAAAACAAACTATATGGATAATTTGTTAATGAGAAATCATTTGTCATATTATTTAAGTTAGTTGAATAATAACAAATGATAGTCTATTAGTATTATAAAATTAAAAGGGGTTTTGATTTTATAAAAACTAATGACTAAGAGAGTGAAAAGGTTAAAAAATAAAATTGGGGGGAAACCAATTTTAAAGGGGGACCTTCGGCCGCCCCTTGGGTGTTTTTTGATGCCTTTTGTCTTGGAAACTAACAAGACTTAAGTGACTTGAACACTCGATTTAGTTCAGCACACTTTCTCTCTTACATTCACATGCAAAACTCTCTCTACTTGGCTGGAAGAATTCAAAATCTTGAAGCAATTAGAGGCTGAAATTTCGGTTTTGAAAGAGCAAGAAGAAGAGGTTTTTTTTGGTGTTGCTCTCCTAACAAGCTTGGTGTTTTGGAAGGACTTGTGGGTATACAAGCTTGAGATGACCTCCTTTGGTGCCTTGGTCATTCTTCTTGATCAAATCATCCTCTACATCTATATATTTGTTGCTGAAAGGTAGAATATGGCAGCTTGTTTATGACTGTCATATTATGTTGTTTTATGTTTCCATAGCATGCTTATTCACATATAATGATCCTTTGATATATGGGTTTGTTTTATACATTAATATGGTCACTTAATGAACATATTTTTCAGCTTATAAACAAGTTTATAATGTTGTCTTTCCGCTGCGTTTTACAAAGTTTAAGTGGTTAAACTATGTCTTGTGTTCAAACAAACCCTTCAATGGCATCTAGAGCCGGTTATGTGGATAGCATGCTTGTTTGTATCCTTTAAAAATTTGTTTTATGGGATTTTATAACCCTTTTAAGGGCTGAAATGTTCTTGTATGTTGAATCCCCAAGCTTTCAAGGTTATATTACACATGCTTGTGATTAAACCTTGAAAGATATGTATGTTAATATGTTGTGTTGTTTGGACAACATCTAAACCCGAAATTTTCAGTTTATGTTGGCTGAAAATTCATGGGTTTTGAGGGGATTCATAGTTATGTTTTGGTTGATATGATGTATGTTCATATTGGTGCATAACCTAGCTTAGACCTTGTGTTGTTTTGGTTTGGATTGAATGTATTTATTTGATTGTATTCATTCAATGGGGTTGTATATTAATTTGTGCTTTGTTTAAAATGTATTTTGTCTATTTATTCATTGGGATGTAATAATAGATTAGGAGTAATTTCTTTTACTAGAAAATATGTATTAGGATATATATTTTGTAAAAGAAGATGCTCGGGAAGGATGCACAAGAAGAAGACACAAAAGAAGGACTTGAAGCATATGGATGCAAGTTCAAGTGGGAGTCTATGTTGATCTCATTTTTGTGTTATATTAAACCCTTAAGAAAGACCAAATGACCACACTTGTGATGGCAAACAAGTGTGGTCACAATAGTAGCTATGGTTATACACATTGTGGTTGTTTATATTATGCTTGTTTGGTTGTGATTTTATGAATGATTGTATGATATTTGGATATGATGGACAATCTTAAAATAAATGATCTTAACAAGCTAATACAAAATGGTTCTTAATCACTAAGTGTTAATAAATGGTTATTAAAAGGATTAATGATTTCGTAATAAAATGGGTTTTATTAAAAGAACCATAGGGTATCTTGTATTTGAAAGCATGCAAATACAAGTACATAGAGTTTTCTAACTTGAATTTTGAAATCTCTAAACTTTTGACAAACAAGTTTAACACCGTCCTTTTGCACAACACTTGAGTCATTTGGAAACTCTTAATGGGATAAAGGTCACCTAACCATTTAGAGGGAACTTGTGATTTAAGGTGGGGATACCACATTGGTGGGATAAAGGTCACCTAACCACTTATGTGGGTAAACTCACACGTGTGTGCAAGTAGGATAACTTGATTTGCAAACCATGTTAAATGGATCACCTAAATATGGTTTCCAAATGGTGTTGATGGGAGTAACATGCCGACTTTACATATGATGTTTAAAGTCGATCCCATACCTCTAGAAGTTGCAAATGGTTGCAACCGTCAATCGTTGACCACCTTATTAATTTAAATCGTGGGATAAAGGTCACCTAACCACAATTTAAATGTAATGTTGGGTTCTAGATTTTAATATAAAAATGACCTTAAAAGGCATTAATTATTAAAAATAGCAATATTAAAAATACTAAATAGATCTTTGTTAAATTTTGTAGATGGCCACCAATAATGACAATCATGATAACTCATCCGCGTCCAACCAATCATTACGAGCGATCCTCCAAAATGAACGTCTAAATCATAATAATTTCATTGATTGGTATCGAAACTTGAGAATCGTTCTCAAGCAAGAGAGACGATCATATGTTTTAGACGACCCTATCCCCGATCAACCTACTGAGGATGATGAGGAGGCCTTCAACGATTGGCTGAAGTACACTAAGGACTCCGTCCAAGTGTCTTGTCTCATGCTAGCGAGCATGACTCCGGATCTCGAAAAGGAGTATGAACATCACGGAGCTTATGACATGATAACCCAGCTGAAGGAAACGTTCCAACAGCAAGCAAGGGTTGAGCGCTTCGAAACGGTTCGAGCACTCCATGCATGTCGTATGGACGACAACCAATCGGTTTCATCTTATGTACTTAAGATGAAAAGTCATATTGACCGCCTTGAGAGGCTTAATTGTCCCGTCTCGAAGGAATTGGCCACGGATTTGATCCTTAATGGCCTTACCAAGAAGTTCGAGACATTTGTGTTGAATTATAACATGAATGCATGGGACAAGAGCATTGATGAGCTTCACTCAATGCTTAAAACGGCCGAGGCGGCCATGGGTAAAAGGGTTTTACCCGTTCTCACCATCAATGAAGGTGGGAACAAGAAAAGGCCTCATCCCGCACCCAAGGCAAAGGTTGCCAAGGGTAAAGGACCCGTATGGGGAAAAGGGAAAGGGGTGGCAAGGGTGCCACCCAAACCACAAGAGAAGAAGCAAAAGGTTGCTACCAATGACCCATGCTTCAAGTGTGGGGAGATTGGACATTGGGCAAGAAATTGTCCTGTCCATCTCCAAGAGTTGAAAGCAAAGAGGGATGTCGGGCAGACCTCAGGTACAATATACATGATTCATATTGATCTTAATGTTACATCTTCTAACACATGGGTATTGGATACCGGATGTGGAACTCATATTTGCAATTTGTTGCAGGGGTTCACAAGAAGTAGGGACTTCAATCAAGGGGATGTTAGTCTCTTCATGGGGAATGGAACCAAAGTCCAAGTTGAAGCTCGTGGGGACTACATCCTAAAACTTCCAAGTGGCTTGGATGTTATTTTGAAGAATGTTTTGTATGCTCCTAGTCTTACTAGGAACATTATTTCTGTATCCCAAATAAGACTTTATGATTATGTATTATCTTTTCTTGAAAATGATATTCATGTTTCTTTAAATGATATGTTCTATTTTAAAGCAATTCCCATTAATGGTATTTATGAATTGGTTCATGAAAATACTTTAAATAGTTCATTGTACCAAACTAGCACCAAGAAACTCAAGTTGGATTTGAGTGATACCTATCTTTGGCATTGTCGTCTTGGTCATATAAACAAGAAAAGAATTCAAACACTACAAAAGAATGGTCTTTTAAAAACAAGTGGATGTGATTCATTTGATGTGTGTGAGTCTTGTTTACAAGGAAAAATAACTAAGGCACCCTTTAGTGGGACTAACGAAAGGGCAAAAGATTTATCAGGAATCATACATTCGGATGTATGTGGTCCTTTTAAGCCAATGACTAGGAATGGTGAAAGATACTTCATTACCTTTACCGACGATTATAGTCGCTATGGGTATGTGTACTTATTAAGGCACAAAGATGAAGCTTTTGAAATGTTCAAAATCTTCAAGAATGAAGTGGAAAATCAACTCAACAAGTCAATTAAAGTTCTACGTACCGATAGAGGAGGTGAATACCTAAGTGATGCTTTTCAAGATCATCTTAGGAGTTGTGGGATTGTCTCACAACTCACTCCACTTGGAACACCACAACACAATGGTGTGTCTGAGAGGAGGAATCGAACCTTATTGGATATGGTCCGATCTATGATGGCTAGAAGCACATTGCCTCTATCATTTTGGGGTTTCGCTTTGCTCTCCGCGGCCCGTATTCTAAATATGGCCCCAACCAAAAAGGTGGAAAGGACACCTTTTGAGATATGGCATGGAAGAGTTCCATCCCTATCATACTTAAGGGTCTGGGGTTGTGAGGCTTACGTTAAGACTCCACCCCAAACAAATTGGAAGTCTGATCCACCAAGTGTATCTTTATTGGATATTCTAGAGATTCTATGGGATATTATTTCTATGATCCACTGGAACAAAAGGTGTTTGTTGCCAGAAAGGGTGAGTTCTTAGAAGCAAAGTTCCTTATGGAAGGAACTAGCAGTAGAACAGTGGATCTTGAGGAGGATCAAGAACCACAACCTGATGCATGTTTGGTTGAAACTAGCACTCAACATGAGGATGTTGAGGATGATCAAATGGTTGATCAATACACACAGAATGTTCGCAGAAGTGGTAGAACTAGTAATCCACCTGAAAGATACGGATTTTTCATGGATGGATGCTATGTGGTAGATTCAGATGAACCAGCCACATACCATGATGTAGTGTCCAATTTGGATTGTGACAAATGGCTTGAGGCCATGAACGTTGAGATGCAATCCATGTATGACAATCAAGTTTGGGAACTTGTTGTACCACCTCTTAATTCCAAGGTAGTTGGAAGTAAGTGGGTTTTCAAGAAGAAAACCGATATGCATGGAAACTTGGATACTTATAAAGCTAGACTTGTAGCAAAGGGTTTCACTCAAACTCAAGGGGTTGATTATGATGAAACCTTCTCACCTATTGCGATGCTAAAGTCTATAAGGATATTGTTTGCCATAGCTGCTCATTATGATTATGAGATATGGCAAATGGATGTCAAAACGGCTTTCCTAAATGGATATCTTGAGGAAGATGTCTATATGGTTCAGCCTGAAGGTTTTGTCGATCCAAAACATCCTAATAAAGTATGCAAGTTAAGTAAATCAATCTATGGATTGAAACAAGCATCTAGAAGCTGGAATCATCGTTTTGATGAGGAGATAAAGAAATTTGGCTTCATCAAAAACGCTGATGAGGCTTGTGTGTATAAGAAGGCTAGTGGGAGCACAATAACTTTCCTGGTATTGTATGTTGATGACATACTACTATTTGGAAATGACATTCCAACCTTGGAAGGTGTAAAAACCTGGCTTGGAAGTTGTTTTTCCATTAAGGATCTTGGAGAAGCTGCCTATATTCTGGGAATAAAGATCTATAGGGATAGATCAAGGCGGTTGATTGGTTTGAATCAAAGTGCATACATTGATAAGATCTTGAAAAGGTTCAAGATGGAGAACTCTAAGAAAGGTACCGTACCTATTCAAAGAGGAACGATATTGAGTACGACTCAATGTCCTAGCTCAAAGGATGAGCAAGATAAAATGAAGGCAATCCCATACGCATCTGCTATTGGATCCATCATGTATGCAATGATATGCACTCGACCGGACGTGTCATGCGCCTTAAGCATGACAAGTCGTTACCAGCAAAATCCTGGAAACAGTCATTGGATGGCTGTTAAGAACATACTTAAGTACCTAAGGAGGACAAGAGATATGTTCCTAATCTATGGATCTGGTGATGAAGAACTCGTTGTAAAAGGTTACACGGATGCGAGTTTCAAGACCGATCGTGATGATTCTCGGTCACAATCGGGATATATTTTCATTCTGAATGGAGGAGCGGTCTCATGGAAGAGCTCCAAACAGGATGTGGTGGCTCTATCAACTACAGAATCAGAATATGTCGCCGCCTCATTGGCAGCTCAAGAAGCTGCATGGTTGAAGAAATTCATTGCCGATCTAGGGGTTGTCCCTTCCATTCAGGAACCCCTAGAGATCTTTTGTGATAACGAGGGTGCGATTGTTCAAATCAAGGAACCTCGTGCTCATCAAAAGACTAGGCACATTGTGCGGAGATTCAACTACATACGAGATGAAGTTGAAAAGGGAAAGATATGTATTCGCAAAGTTCACACGGATCAAAACATTGCGGATCCTTTCACGAAGCTCCTTGAAAAGGCAAAGCATGAAGGTCATACTTGTGCCATGGGACTTTGATATTCTAGTGATTGGATTTGATCTGTAAATTTTGTATTTGGATATGTGGAACTCTTTATTATTTGAATAAAATTATTTGGATATAATGTTTCAATTAATGTTCCAATTTAGCATGTTTAATCCATGAGTAAATTGTTTACTCTAAATGTCCGTAGTCGTTCATACTTGTGGGAACAAGTGTGAGGGTAAGATTATTATAAACTTGGATTGGTTGATATTCATAAGGATGAATATAGAGCAATGGGTTGCTACCAAGGTTCATAGATATTTGTGGGATACAAATATTGGACTAACCCGCATCTCAAAATTATACTACATGGAATCTTATTGATTGATCATAAGTAAATTTGAGTAAAGGCGAATATCATTTGGTATCCTCCGACCTGAGATACATATTGGGTTTTGATATTCACCAAGTATCATACCTTGAGCTTATTCTTCACTGTCCTGAAATAGTGGACAGTACATAAGGGTATATTCAGGTATGACACGAGGTGTTTGTGAGAAACGTATGTAGTCAAGATGGAATTTGTTTCTCTTATTCGTTGAGAGCAAGATGTCTAAGGCCTGATTAAGTTAAATCAACAAGGAATGATCACTCTGTGTCCTTGGATTTGACATGACATCTGTAACAAAAGGATAGATGATTAATTCACCTAAATCATTTCAAGTAGGATACTTGAATGGGATGACGTTATTGAATGGCTATAAGTCATGCGTATTAAGTGTAGTAAACCGTTGTTAGGCGGTATATACTGCTTGCATCAATCTTCTATGAATCTTGGGCAAGTGGGAGATTGTTGGATCTTATATGCCCAAGACACATACAAGATTAATGTGATTAGTACGTTATGATCCAAGTCAGGTTATACCCAATAACAAGTTAAACAAACACCAATTGATATTTAATTGTTGATGAGATCAAACAATTAAATATTGACACCAATTTAGGAAATGGGTTTTCTAAAACATTGCATTTCGAATAAAACAAACTATATGGATAATTTGTTAATGAGAAATCATTTGTCATATTATTTAAGTTAGTTGAATAATAACAAATGATAGTCTATTAGTATTATAAAATTAAAAGGGGTTTTGATTTTATAAAAACTAATGACTAAGAGAGTGAAAAGGTTAAAAAAATAAAATTGGGGGAAACCAATTTTAAAGGGGGACCTTCGGCCGCCCCTTGGGTGTTTTTTGATGCCTTTTGTCTTGGAAACTAACAAGACTTAAGTGACTTGAACACTCGATTTAGTTCAGCACACTTTCTCTCTTACATTCACATGCAAAACTCTCTCTACTTGGCTGGAAGAATTCGAAATCTTGAAGCAATTAGAGGCTGAAATTTCGGTTTTGAAAGAGCAAGAAGAAGAGGTTTTTTTTGGTGTTGCTCTCCTAACAAGCTTGGTGTTTTGGAAGGACTTGTGGGTATACAAGCTTGAGAGGACCTCCTTTGGTGCCTTGGTCATTCTTCTTGATCAAATCATCCTCTACATCTATATATTTGCTGCTGAAAGGTAGAATATGGCAGCTTGTTTATGACTGTCATATTATGTTGTTTTATGTTTCCATAGCATGCTTATTCACATATAATGATCATTTGATATATGGGTTTGTTTTATACATTAATATGGTCACTTAGTGAACATATTTTTCAGCTTATAAACAAGTTTATAATGTTGTCTTTCCGCTGCGTTTTACAAAGTTTAAGTGGTTAAACTATGTCTTGTGTTCAAACAAACCCTTCACTTATTGGAACTGATGAGGAGAATATGTCTCTTCATGGCAATGAAGTTGATCCACAACACTCTCTCAAGGATCAATTGAGCCTAGAGAGACCTCTTATCTCTAGCCCCCATCAGCAAGCCCAAACTAAGATGAGTCCCACTGATATGGAGGGAACTCATGTAGATTCAGCTGCCACTACTGAAGGAGCCTCATTGGATCCTCAGGATAGTGGTAACATCTCTGAGACTGAATCTATGGCAACCATGCCCTTTGATGACTCTGAAAGAGACATCATTAGGCAAGGGAAACCAGGGTGCCAAGAAACCACATCTGGTGGTGAGGATGAACATACTAGGTATGTTACCTCATCTCCCATGATTCTTTAGAAGAAGATGAGGGAAGTATGCAACTCACCATTAGAGACCTACTTTCTAAAGTCTCAATCCTTGAATCCAGGGTTAAGACTTTAGATGATAGGTGTGCCACTCAGCAACTTGAGATTGAAAGTCTCAAGGCCAAACTAGTTGAGAAACAGACTGAGATCTGTTAGGCACATACCAATTCAGGTCTCCTTGACCTTCTCCTCTAGCTCATCAAGCTCTCAGGATGATGCTACCAAAAAGGGGGAGAGTGTTCGGAGACAAACAGACGAGGAACCACAAAGTCTATCACTTTCAACTTTGACTTCAAGATATCCTACTCAACAAGCTACAGTTTTCCTTGAGCCTTCCTCTAATTGTTATTCAAATGGACCCAAGGATGCTCAAAGATCTAAACAGGTTCATTTTCGAGTTCCTGATGGGATCTTCCATTGAAAAACCAAGCCCTGATGTTGTTGTGGTGTACTTTGGAGCTGAGGAGCTTTAGAGGTTGAATGCACCTTCTACCACTGTCCAAGAAGTTGGTCAACCTAAGGTCCAAGTTGAACCTGAGATTGAATTTGAAGGGGAAATAAGGACTGATGGCCCAGCAACTGAAACAGTTAGGACAGAAAGTGCAATCCCACAGACTTCCGAAGCTGAAGTCAAAGCCTCGGAAGAACCATTCCAAACTTCCGAGGCTGAGATTGAAGCTGTGAAGGGTTATTTTCTCTATCCGATGATCTAATTGTCATAGATGCAATTCTTGAACTAGCATCTGAGGTTAATAGTGAGGACTTTCTCAACCAACCTCTCACTCAAACATCATCATTATCACTTGCTCTCATCACCACCTCTCAACCTGAACCTCTACACAAGAACCTCCCAGCCTAAAGCTTCCGAAGACACCAAAGGGAAAAGGAAGATGACTGCGGAAGAAATTCAAGAGGAAGAAAGGTTAGAGAAGCTGAAAAGAAAAGGTAGACTCCCAACTGGGAAGTTGCTAGCTGCAAGTAGTAAAGCAGCTGCAGCCAACCAGGAGGCTATCAACAATAAGAAGAGGGTGAAGATCATTGACAGGCTTGTCAATATTGGAGCTGTTAGTGAAGATGTGCTCCTGCTACCGCTAGAGGAGCTGATTGAGTTAGAAAAGGCAACTCTGCTGCAGATTCAGCAAAAAGAAGCAACAAGGTTGGCCTTGGAGGAAGAAAGGAGGAGAAAGAAAGAAGAAGATGACCAGCAGCTGAGGAGTGAAACGATAACTTTCCTAAACTCCAGGGGATTCTCTCTTGAGGAATTAACTCCTCACAACAATGACACGATCTTGTGGCTTTTTAAGAAAGAGCAAGATCAAATGGAGAAAGAGAGAAAGAATGCTACTAAGGAGAAACTGAGAGAGAGGAAGAAGAAGGAGGAAGAAGCTGGACTTGCAGCCGTCAAGAAGCTAGGAGACAAAGCCTGGATGAAAGACTATCTCCGGGCTCATGGCTTCTCTGGCAGGCAGTTGGGTCCTATGTCTGAGAAGACCTTGCAGCAACATGTCAGTGACATCAAGGCTGACATTCGTGCAGGAAGAAGGAAAGAGATGTACGGAGAGTACAGGGGATGACTTCCAGACCAACACCTCAACCCCAACCTCAACCTGAACCAACTCCTTTCCCTTTCCCTATCAAAACTAAGCCAACCTCTAAGCTTTACACCCCTGAACCCAGACATCATCCTTACCCTCTTCCTCACCACAACCACCTCAACTACCCATCCTCAAACCCAAAACACTCCCCAGAACCCAAACATCAACACCTACCCAACAACCACCCAAGTCATCCTCTCAACCTTTCAAACATTTCTCCTTAGAGGAATTCAAGGAGATCAAGATGAAGCTCATGAAATGTACTACTCTAAGCGATATCTCTTGTGAGGAGGAGTCAGTTAAGCTGACCTATGTTGATGGCTTCTCATGTTCCCTCACCAGAGAACAATACCTTGATCTGCCAAGAGGAACATTGGACTAGGCTGCCAATATTTTTGGCCTCAACTCTGACTCACTAAATGAAGAAGAGAAGAAGCTAAGAAGAACAGTGGTGACTCTATTGGATTCAAAGAAAGGGGACAGAGTACCAAGTCAGCCTCTTGTGCCAAGAAAGAAGATAATCCAGTGGAGGTTCAAAGACTCTTCTCACATCTTTGTTGTTTGAGAGAGAGAATGGCGAGATAAACAGGCTTAATGCCTCGTCTCTGCTACACTTAAGCAGGTTTGACATTGCTGAGTTAGCAGAGAAGCCATTCTCCAACCCCTCCAACTCCGAGATAGCTGCTCATATCAGAAATCGTCTGAGCAGTCTTCATCTAGCCGAGTTAACCGCAAGGACCAAGATTGAAGAGGAGTTGAAGATGATAGAGAAGGATGAAAAGGTAGGATCAGCAACCAAAGGCAAATCCTTCCTTCAAATGGTTGAAGGTCCTGAACTTGAGTCTATAGTTAGATGGGAATATGAGTATAGCTCCCGTCAACTAACTCTCTTCAGAGAGCAGCAACATAGGGTACATATCATTCAAAGTGACAGACTGGATCTCCTATCCACGAATGATTTGTACAAACTTCTCAGCACCACATCAGGGAAGAACAAAAAGACAGATAAATATCTTCTTTCCCTGGTGCTGAAAGTTTTGAGAAGCGAAAACAAGTGAAGTTTTGGTAGCATCAGCATAGGGGGAGTTTGTTGGATCAAGTAAGGCTGGTGCAACCAAAACAAACACTTAGACAACTTTGGTGCAACTGATGAAGAACTTCCGAAGGCAAATGTTAAGCTTCCGAAGGTTAAGTCTGAAGGAGCTTCCGAAGAGAAACTCCAACTTCCGAAGACAAAGTCTTTCTTCCGAAGTTCAACACTTAGAAGAAATCAAGACAATGACTTCTGAAGTATAAAGACCTAAAGAATGTCTCAAGCCTCGAAAAGAAGTAGCCTTTTCTGAAGTATAAGTGGCTTTGGAAGAACTTGTTCTTCCGAAGCCGGTTAACCTTCGAAAGAACCTACTATGAACCAGTGGACATAATTATGGTCCTTCTGACACTCCGCTTCAAATCTTTGAGATACTGCAGAGTGCTTTCCCACGCCCATAGTTAACCATACTTTATTCCACTGTTCATTTCTTATCAGTTGGTACTGTTACCAACTTTAGTTGGTGACAAAAGGTAAGTCATTGGACATGTCATGACTACCATATCATAGATAATATTTTATCTAAGATACCTTGTCTTTAGCAATGTAGTATTTGCTTTAGTCATAAGTTTCCAATTGGTATCAAAGTATATCCGACTGTAGGATCTAGTATATATAGTTTCTCATTGTAACTCATGTAATATGCTTGTAAGAGTCTTTTAATACTTTGAGTTGAGAAGTAATATATACAAGTACCTTGAAAATTATCTTTCTGTGTTCTAAATTACTTAGTATATTATTGTCAACTCTTAGAAGGGATTCTACATCATCAAACCGAGTGTGGTTCTATGAGTTTGAGAGAAAACATAAGTGTTAAGTGACAAAAACCGATCCTGCAAATTTAATTGTTAGAATTATGGCTCCTAAATAAGAATCTGGTTGTCAAAAATGTAAAAGGAAAGCTCAAGTTAAATTTTTGATAAATTCTTAAACTGGTGCTATGCGTAAGTTTGTGCACCGGTTATGTCCTTGTGTTGACGAGCAAGAACATGTTGAAGATCAACAAGAGCATGTGGAAGTTGAACTAGAATATGTTGAAGAGCAAGAACATCCTTGTCTTGAAGAGCAAAAGAATATGGAAGAGAATGTTAAGCCTAATATGAATGAAGAGCATATACATGTTAAGCATAATCCTATATATATGTGATCCAAGAAGATGGGAAGGACTATTTCTGATGAGATTACACTTTTGGTTCAGAAAGGTCCTATAAGAGATCCTAACATTATGTATGGTCCTTACGATTCAAATGGTAGACGCTTATTTAAAACTTTATATGCAAAAACCTTATCAAATACGGAGAAGTGTGATAGAGACTGGCTTGTATATTCGATAGAGGTACACAGGATGTTTTGTTTCTGTTGTAAAGTGTTTAGAAAAGGGGTTCCGAAATTTGGATGGTGTACATTACATGGCACCATGCTTCCACTAGAGTCAAAGAACACGAATTTTCTTTGGATCATCTCATAAATATGAATAAGTGGTTTGATATGCACAAAAGATTGAACTTGAACGAAACAATTGATAAAATTCAATACCAGCAATTCAAAAAAGAAAGAGATTATCGGAAGGAAGTCCTATTAAGAATCATTGCACTAGTGAAGTTTATTGCTAAACATAATTTAGCGTTTCATGGATCAAAAGAAAAGTTGTATAAAAAAGGTAATGATAAATTTTTTTTGTTCCACTAGATACCTATTTGTTAATTGTTATAACTGATTTCAGTTCTTAACTGTTAATTGTATTTAAAAGTAATGGAAATTTCTTGGGTCTCATTGAAATGTTGGAAGAGTTTGATCCGGTTATCAAAGACCATGTGCGACGGATCACAAATGATGAGCTTCATGTGCATTATCTTGAACACAAGATTCAAAACGAGTTGATACTTTTGCTAGCTTAATAAATTAAAAATAAAATTATCAAGAAGATAATGGAGGCAAAGTACTACTCAATCTTACTATATTGTACTCTCGATTCAAGTCATCAAGAACATATGACTATAATAGTGAGGTATTTAAAGTTCTCATCTAGTTCTATTATTGTCAAAGAATCCTTTTTAGGGGTTTTGAATGTTAATGATACCACGAGAAAAGGTCATATTGATATTACACTTGAGGATTTAAATCTTGGCCTTGAAATTGATTATATGCATGGTCAAGGCTATACAATAGGAAAAACATGAAAGGAAAACACCAAAGATTGCAAAAGAGATTTTTAGATTTAAATCCTAGAGCATTTTACACTTCTTGTGGTTGTCATTCTCTTAATCTTACATTATGTGATATGACTAACAGTTGTGTTAAAGGTAAGAGTTTTTTTGGACTCATCCAACGAAATTATACAATCTTTGCAAATTCTATTAATAGGTGGCAAAATTTTAAAGATGATGTTAAAGTTTGGAGTCTTAAATCATTATCTCAAACTCGTTGGGAAAGTCGTGTTGAGAGTGTCAAGGCTATTAAAATGCAACTTATAGATATTAGAGAAACTTTACTTGAAGTTGAAGAAAAAGATAATGATGTTGCAGTTGCAAGCAAAGCAAATTCACTAGCAGAAAAAGAACTTGATGAATTTGATTTTTTAGTATCAATTATCATCTGGCAATAAGTATTAAACCAGGTGAATATAGTAAGCAAAAATTTACAATCTAAGGATATGCATTCGGATGCCGCTATTAAAGAAATAAACAGACTAATTGAGTACTTCAAGGATTATAGAGAAACTAGTTTTTCAAAAGCAATTGACGAAGCTAAGGAGACTGCTAGTGAAATGGGTATTAATCCGATATTTACACAAAAGCGTTTGATTCAAAGGAAAAAAAGATTTGATGAAAGATCAAGTACCCAAGAAGCTTCTTAGAGTCACTTATTTCTATATATTGTTAATCAAGCTTGTGCTTTTCTTGAGGCAACATATTTGAACAATTCAAAGAGTATGAAAAACTATTTGGCTTTTTGTTTCCACATAAGTTGAGGGGAATTGAAGATAAAGATCTTAAGTTGTCTTGTTATCTTCTTTAAAATGCACTCAAGTTTGAAGATAGATCACATATTGATGCTGATAAACTTTATATGGAGTTGAAGTTATTTAGCACATCACAAACCGCTGAATTTAGCAACCCTATTGATGTTTTGAAGCATTTAAAAGAATTTGACTATTTCCCATACGCAAGCATTTCATATAGAATATTGTTGACTATTCTAGTGACGGTGGCATCTGTAGAAAGAAGCTTTTTGAAGTTGAGGCTATTGAAATCTTACCTACGATTCAAGATGTCCCAAGAAAGACTTAGCGGATTGACGATGATAGCTATCGAAAGCGAAATATTAGAGACCATAAACTACGAAGATGTGATAAACCAAATTGCTATCAAGAATGCTAGGAGTGCTTCACGAGTTATTAGTTAAGTATTATGGTATGTCATTGTAATACTATGACATTGCTATGATTACTGCTAAAACGTTTGTTTTCATTTAAAAAAATTAGTTTATATAATTTAAGTCGTTAGGGCTCAGAGACCTTTTTTTCCGGCTCTTCCAGGGCATTAAAATCCTCAGAACCGGCCCTGGTTGTACTATAAGAAATAAGCGAGTTATCTTAGGAGATTCGATATTTGTTCTAAGGGACCCACCTTGGATACCAATACTCAGCCACATCAACTTCTGCTTCTACTCCTTTCTTTGTATTATCTAATTTGTCAATTGTAAACGTATTGTAATTTACTTGTCTTCTTTATTGCTTTGTAATGTAATCCCTATTTACAAAATGCATTTTGGTAGGACACAAAGTCCTTGCAAAGCCAATCTAAACCTTTTGAGAGTTTTGTAAAGACTTAAAAAGCATAGTCTTTCTCTTTCTTTCCATAAATTTGAGCTTCAAACATTCTTTTGAGTGACTGCCATATTCGTGCAAACAGGAAAGGAAATTGGAAATGAATTACCATACATTATTTGCAAATATTACCCATGATACTTGCCATGACAGATATATGAATGTATGCGTTGTTATCAACCTTTTTGCTACCCCAAACCATATGAATTCCTGCCTTTTCTTTTATTATTTCAAAAGCAAATTGCTCTTTTTTGAAAACAGAAAAACAACTTTACAACCTCACTCTTAAGACACAAAGAAAAGACAAAAATCAAGGCCAAAAAGGTAGTGTACCATGCCACCTCTTATTCCTCATCTAATACCAAATACAATTTCTTAGATGTAAGCACCTTCTTTTGTGATTCTCACAACTTAATCAATCTGAAAACCTACGACTTCCATACAACAAAAGGAGTAGTTTTAGACAAGAAGGTTTGCATAAAGAAATAAACAATTCAAAAACCAATGTAAAATCACGTGGCCATAAATTGAGATGAAAAGGCCATTCCTTTCCTTAATATTTTATTTCAAAAAGAAATCAAAGTAATACTATATCATTACATGTATATTTTATTTACTACGTGGAACATAATCCAAATGAGCTAGTTATACCTAATCTAGTCCGTTATGATGTGATGGAACAATTCCAATAAATTAATTATATGGATTAGTTGCATGATTGGTAGTAAATTAATGTGCATAAAATAGCATAAGGACATCATATCAGTAATAACATCATTTACGGTAATATATAATTATTATTTCAACTAAACTGTAATATGTTTAATCTTGTCTGAGTTCATTACATCTGAACATATATAAACACGTTTTTCGTAATTCTATTGAACGTGCAACTCTATAGTATGTCGTGTTTAAGGCATATTTTTTTAAGCGGGCAATTATAAGATATTGGAAATTCAAAAATACAATGAAAGTTATCAAGATAAGATTTGTTCCCTACCACAAGAAGAATAACCTCTCTAGGCCATTAATTTGTTCTTTTACCACAAAATATTGATGTAACGAGCTAAAAACACCGTTATTGTAGACGCATATCTAATACAACCACATAAAAAACTTTTACATTATCGAATTATGGAATAGCAGTCCGCCATTTCATGTCAAACCAAATAATAGATAGTTAATCAAGGAGGCCCCTTCACACAATACAAACTGGGTGTTTAAACCAAATGCAAAAGAATCATGAAAAAGAGAAGAACACAGGATATACAAAAGGATCAACTTCTTTTAAGCATGTTCCAGCCGGGTGGTGGTTGTTTGTATGTAAAATCTTGTGATGAGCTTGCGTAGCTTAAGTCGAGATTGTGAAGTTGTTCCATGAGCTGAGAACGTCGTTCCTTGAAGAAATCAAGACGGGTTGTTAATTCTACTAACGTTGATGATGCTGCCAATGGGTTTTCAATCACCTACACATTTAACACCTTCAGAGTCACAATTCAATAAGAAAAAATATATATAATGTTCATTAAGTCTAACCTCGGCTGGTCTCGATGTAGATGGCATACTGGCAGAACCAACAGTCCCAAAATCATCAACGGATAAACTTGTGGATGTCTCGGTACTTTTAGAATCGTTTAATCCTGTTGATTCTAGAAATCGCCTACGACTAGGTTGCTTGCTTGTGTTTCCATTCATCAAGGTTTGCCCTTTAATGTTTCTCAGTTCTGCTCCCAATGAAGTTTCCTGCAAAGTATGAAAAAGAAAGATACATGATCTGTTCATATGAGCAAAATATACCCCAATAGGTGGCGAAATGGGCGTCATGGGTTAGATCAAAATAGGTTGAATTTCTTCTAAATCTAGGAACTAATTTACACAAAAACTATAGTATTAAAGTAACAGTGTGACTTCTTTTTATTAAAGTGGTTATTGGGATTTATACATTGAATACAATTCGGATGACTTTTGACGCAATTCCACTTGGCCGATTAAGTTTAAAAAAATAGCCTATCAGAGATGATATTGAAATGTCTTGATGCCGATCAACATTAAATTGCCACATTTACGTTTCTCCATGGCCAAAATATATGAATTTTCTCAAAATCAACATCATATTTACAGTTCATTTACCTCTGATCTTTGTTTCCGTCCATGGTTGATATAAGCAATAGTAGAATCAAAGTCTTGCTGAAAAACCCTCCTGCCATATATTATAAACATACAAAGTATAAGAACAAGAATGGCACACGACATTTCAGTACATCAGTTAGTTGGCCATTCATATAAACATCTGCCAAAAGTAAAACACCAATGGGCACAGTAATATATATCAAGCACATTAAAATTATTTATGTTATAATTAGAGGTTGGTGAGATACATTTCTAGAAATAGCACTAAATATTTTATTAATAAAATAACTCACTGTTGAGAACTATGGTTATGGAGATTTTGGTTTCTATCAGAAGCGTCAGATAGGTAGCCATAGTGATGGTGGCGTTGTTGATGAAGTTGTTGATGCAATTCGGCAACCTTTTGCTTTAGCCGAGCAACATCTGCTTCAGCAATAGCAATCTCCTCCAGCTCTGCTCTTGTCTTCATTTGAAAGAATATGATCAGTTAATTTAACAATAAAATAAATAGAGCTAGAAAAATCAGGTCAATAGAGTAGAAAGTTGCCCAGGTTGTATTTCTACAGCATATAACCTCCGAAAATTTTTTTGTAAAAAAAGATGATTACTGAAATAATATAATACTTGTAATCATGTTCTACACACTAATTAGTTATAAAACAAATTTATGGACAACAAGTGTTTTTAGTAATCCAACAAGTGTTTTAGTAATCCAACACTAATTAGTAATCCCCCATTTGCCACCTCTAAAGAAATGACATACAACAAGAGAAACACACAGAGAAGAAAAGAAACCTTTGGATCCATGTTATGTGATCGTGAAACCTGTCCAGAAGACATGCTTAACCCAACTTCTAATATGGATCTTAAATCTCTCTCAGCTTGTAACTGCTCTTGCAATCTTGAAACCTGTCACATTATATGAGTAAAATCAGAAGCCTGAAATGATAATAATTAATAAAGTCAAAATTTAACATCTTAAAAAATAAAGTCAGGTCAAAACAGGTTCAAGTCAGAACACACAACTTTAACGTGATGGGCAGAAACAAGTCAACTAAGGTTTTGCAAACCCCACACCCCGGAAACAAAGTATTTCTTAAGGATTTTGTGTTTGTTCAAACCTTTGATTAAAACATGCAACGCGAATCACTAATCTCGATAAAAAGTGGGCTGGAATCACCACATTCTGAAGTAACATCTTGTATAAAAGTATACAGCATCAAATAAAGATAGAAGGGCTTACATCTTGTTCAAGTGCCAACCTACGTTCATGTAATGCTTGCTTCCTTCTTTCCAAACTAGCTTGAAGTATCGTGTTTCCTCTCGCCTAAAGTAGATAAGATATTAATATTGTTAAAACAATATCATCACTGCAGATTAAGCACAAAGAAAATCATTATAATGACCTCATTTGCAATTCTTTGCCTCAAGTCATTTTTGGTCAGCTCAAGCCTCTGAATAGCAAGTCTACAAGCACACATAATTCATGTCATGAAATCAAATCTAGAAAAGAGCTAACTGCAAACTTTAATTAACTTATATATCATCAAAAGCCATTTATATAGTTACTGAACTAGAGTAGGTATTATTTTTTAGAATGCATACACTAGTTTGTTGCAACCTTAACAAACTAGAGTAGGTATTTCAAAAAAGAAAACATAATTGAGGTGTCAAATCTTACTCTTCTTCTCCAGAAGAATCAACTGATTCCACTGAGGGGGTCTTTCTTCCCTGTTAATAGCAAATCACAATAATCAGCCTGAGTCCTTGTTATAACATAAATCATACAAAAATATTAATTTCTATAAAATTTATGTTTGGATACAGCATATGCTTGCTCTTTAACAAACTTCTTGATTTACAAAATATCCATAAAAAAGTGAAACTTACCTTATTCCGTCCCCAAATTGTCGAACGCCTAGAATTAGAATTGGATCCTGTTAGTTTGTTAACAGGAGTCTCTGTGCTTGATTCAAGTCCAGATAAAGACTGAGGTAGATCCATCTGATTTTCACTTGCCCTGTTTTGCTGCATCTGTTGCTCATTAATTTCAGCATTAGAATCTTCTTCAACAGGTTGAGAATCCACCAGTGAATTTGATTTTGCTGCTGAATTTACATTGCTTTTAGGAGATACCACATCTGATGCATCAGGTCCATATGCCTACATTAGGTGCCAAACATCAAGAAATCACGGATTTGTGGACAAGAAATATTACAAGCAGACTATCATTCTGGAAAAAACAAAAGAAAATGAAAATATGGTGACATTTAAATAACTTTAAGGGAAAATTTTAGCTTAAATGCCTAGATGGCGAAAATGATCAAAAGTCACCCAAAGTGTACTTCAATCCATCAAACCTTGTAAATCATTTCACTCAATAAAATTAAATCATCATTATAATGATATAAATTTGTATTTATCTTTTCATATTATTTAAAAAATTTGAAAATTTTGGACAAAAAGAGTTTAAGTTCAATAAAACCATCCCACATCATACCAAAGATTACCTATTTACCCGTTACCCAACCCATCAGCTTTTCCACCTCAACCCAATAGTATGACAGTACCTTAAAGTCATAAAGATCAGTGCCATCATAACTACTGCTTTCACTCAACTTTTCACTATATATACGTTGAGGATCATCATCAGAATCTTGATCAGCTTCATTTTCTGCATCATGGTAAACATTGTTTTTTATTTCCATATTTTCTTCATCACTTGAATCTTCATTTGCACTAACATCCCGAGAATCTGCTGATATAGAACATCTGAGCATAGCCTCATCCTGAAAGAAAGATAAATAACGATTAGCAACTATGTTTGCCCCCATAAAAACCTCTACACTGCATTCGATAAAGTTAAAGGTGGCAAGGTGGAAGGTCAAAAAGAATGCGATTAAAGTCATTATCAGTACATGTTCAGAATGAGCCGGATAAGGTTGAGTTGACCCACAAACACTTTTTTCTCTATTTTTAAATACTTAGCATGTTACTTATTATGACAAAAAAATATGTGAATCTTTGAATAAAATGAACCTGGGTGACTTTCAACATGTTAAAACCATTTGACTTGTCCTTTTAGCTAAATTAAAATCAGACTGATTTGTGATACAACACAGCCCAAATCAACCCACCCAAAAGTAACTGGGTTGAAACTGCCCCTTGGAACAAACAAAAGAATCTTACATCAAATATATTCTCGTATTCCTCTAGGAGAGTTGCAATAATAGCTTGAGCATTATTAGCAGCATTAGCAGCTGCAAGCAGCTGTGCAGAATTGTCACGATTATCATCAAAATCATCATCCAACTCACATTCACCAGCCAAAAGTGGGCGTAAGATCAATGGTGCCATACAAGCAGCAACTGCTGATGCTGTCATTCGATTTTCAGAGGTATTCAAGGAAACAGTGTGCATCATCTTCAGGATTCTGCAAGCAAAAGACTTAAATCAAATATACTTGGATGTCTAATAAAACAAAAAGTACATTACGATAACATTGCAACACTATTTCACATGTATGAGGCGCTGTGAAGAACTGAGGATAGGCAAAATGGGTTTGAGTTCGAAACAGGTCATTTTTAGACCGGCTGTTGCAAACCAGTTTGTCTGCCGTTTCTAAAACTTATATAAACAATATAACTAGTTCATTAGAAAAGTACTCCAAACTTTTGTAATATGATGATTTAAGAAGTTGTATGCATTGATATATACAGAGTGACTTTTAACCCTTCAAACTGTATGACCCGTTTCCATTTTAGCTAGTTTTTTCTTTGATCTTTTTGATACAGAGAGAAAAATTACCTCTGTAACAAGCGCCTATTTGGTTCAGGAAATGTTTCAAAGATTGCAGCACGCATAGCATTTACTCGGGCTTCCTTTCGATCAATTTCTGGATCCAGCAATTTCATAAATACAATAAATTCATCAAGAATTCATACTCTCAAGTCTCAACACCATACACCAGAATTTCCCTTAAAGTGTTAGTAATAGAAACGGCTAGCATATTCCACCAATCAATGCAAACAAGGAACAAAAAATGTAACTACAAGATAAAAGATGACAATAAACATAATTCCTAGGAATAAAGCAACTATGTTGATACCCTATTAACCAATAAAGTTAAACCTCATATACTTCCCTAAGCATAATGCTCCTTCAAGTAAAAAGCATAGAGTGAGGGAGTGTGGAACTCACTATAAGCTTCCAACAAAGCAGTGCAACAAGATGCAGGAACTGGTGATGATGGCAGCTCTCTAAGGACATGCTGCAAATGAAAGTTTTGTAATTAATAAGTAAAAGAATATGCAAAATAATCACCATTGAATATTACTTTTTGTTTATTCCTTTTTAAGGACTTTTTCCCCTCTGTTTGGTATCAAATGTTATGAAGCTAATTAAATCTTCTTCAAGGACTAAGTTAAATGAAATCAAGCATGTACCTTAACACAATCACCAACAACATGTGCATCTTCATCCGAACTGAATTCAGTCTTGCCTACAACAAGGTATAGAGAACTTTAGCATTTAAACATCTTAATATGGTAATATAACTAAAAAACGAAACCTGTTTCGTATTCTTGAACTCTGCGCTCTACCTCCTCCACATCTGCAGATTGTCTCAAAATTCCTTCAACTTTGCTTCCTGTAGCATAAAATTAATGCAACCAAGTTTTAATAGCCCTGTGTACCCATAATTTTTTATATCATTCCGACACTCCATAACATTTTTATATTTTCAGAAAGAGGCTAACCATGTGTCTCAAGAAATCTAAGGGCTTTCTCGAGGAAAGATGGGCCTCCATCTATGTCCTCCAGTGCTAATAATATTGGTCTTCCAACAACTAAAGATTTTGTGTGCCGTTTCTCTCTCCCTATAAAACGTCAAAAGTTGAAGACACTTAGTTTTCTGTTTTTTAATAATGTTGAAAGGTCTTAAAGTGGGCCTTTGCAGTAAAAAGCAAAAGGTTTTAGAGAATGAAGTTCACAAACATTGATGGAAGGACCCTTCATTTGCTTCAGCAGTATCATTCCGGAAGATTCCGTTATGTCCCATAACAAGGGCTGCACTTGGGGCTTGTGCAAGAGCATGTTCAAGGGCTGTCTTCCACTCAAACAAATCTTCTGATGTTTCTGCCTGAATTTGGATTAAAATGTAAGCATGATGCCATAGGCTGAAAATTAGGTGTCATAAAGAATTCAATAAGCATGAAGCCATATATCAAATCTTATATTAACAAGAGGGAAAAAAATATTAAATAACAAGTCTCTACTCTCAAACATAGAGAAAATATGGGCAGACCAGTTATGTTGACCTGAATCATCTTTTCCAAATCTTTAAAGTAGTTATTTTTTTCAAAAATAAGTCCAAAATCATATTACTTCAATCATTACAATCTAGAGGTTCAATGCATAGACATTAACTTTGTGCTACTCTCATAACGTGTCATATCAAACCTTGAGAGTAAATGCCCGGCCATCACGTCCATCAGGAAATAAAACAGTTAACAGCTTTTTGTCCTCTCTAACAACAACACTGCAAATAAAAACTCCCCTTAAGTTACGTGTTAGATTAAATATGACCCTCAACAAATACACGCCCAAGAACCACCATTACCTTCCTGAATTGTTCAAGTCAATTCCTCCCAGTGTAAGATTTACTTCACTTTCTTTCTCAGAAAATGCACTCTGAACAAAAAAGATTAAAAAAAAATCAGTGATCAAATAAAGGACTCTATTCTCAAGATATCAAACTTTACAAGTAAACTAAACATGATAATCTTGACATAATTATATAAATAACCCCAGATAAATCTCGTGTGTCCTGTGATTTTACTTCAATGTTGCCAATGTTCTTATGTGATCAGAATTCACATATTCATACATGATAGCTTATGAAAAAATTGTTTATAATATGGATAAGAACATGACAGTAATATGATTAATCTCATCATAAGGTGGAATTTAAAATAACTATCTACTAAAAACCTATTACTGAACAGTCATGTACCAATATACCACTATGGACTAAACTAAACAGGATGGTTCCATAGGAGCAAGTCAGAAAGTAGAACCATCTAATTTGATTCACTGCTATTAGTTGTTTCTTTGGACTAAACCACATATGAATCATGTTCAAAGAAAGAGAAAAATAAGCAATAAAGAGAAAATTATCAACATTTCTAAAAAAGAAATAGAAAGCAAGTGTGAGAGTTGACTAACTGGGTCATTTTTGAAGAAAACTAAAGAAGTGCGTGTGAGAATAAACCAGCGTTTCTTCCATGACTTCCATCCTAAACCTGAATTAGCAAATAATTATTTCAGAAGAAGCAAAAACATTGAGTTAATTAAGAAAAGGTTATAGAATGATGTAAACCACAGTGGAATTCATACATGCAGACTGAACATAAATAAACAAAAAAATAAGAAAATGTTAATGATGGACAGGACTAAAATACAAGTAACTCATTCATCTTTATGCATGACAGTCTTGAGATATCAAGTTATGGCTTCCATTTTTTGAACGAATATGATAACAGACCAAGCCAAGATTTGGTAATTTATCCTTTCCTAGTACAACAACGGCTTTTGGGTAGAGTTCATGATGTAGCAACTGTACACATATAAAGTCATTTTACAGGTGTTTTTATAGCCTTCTAGTCTTTTTATTATCAATCAAACAAATGGGTAAAAACTAGATATTCTTAAACATAAATTATTAGATTACATCATTCGACTTAACATTGTTATATTACAACGGATACAGATGAGCAAATTTTCCCCCTTTTCCATTCCATATCTAACTATATGTCTTTGTAAATATCTTCCTTTATTAATATGCCAATAGTTTCCTCTTCACCAAAATCGTTTTCACTTTTGAATTCATGAATTATAAATTCATTATTATCAAAACAAAAACTTTATGCATACTTGAGTCTTGTGCGAGAGAGTAAGGCAAGGGCGCAAGGCGAGGTGATTAAGAAGTGAACACAATGTTTCATACACAATTGATAACAACCTTCATTACACAACTTGATGTAGGGATTAGGGAAGTAATCATTCTACATTTATCCGAACTACAACACATCACATTATTAGGAACTTGTGTATGGAAGAGTATTCTTAATACCAAATTGTTGATTCTGATCTTGCAGCTAAAACAGAACCTAAAATCTAGGCAATATGCATCATTTATATACAATACTACATAACTGTTGGAGCTAGAAGGAAAACGTATACTCACCTCTTGAAGATATGAACAGCGGACCGCTCTTGAATACCTGTAGATTTTTCATAACTGTTAGAAGAATACAGATAACTACACTATCCAGTCAAGATTAGCAATGGAAACCAACCTAATTCATAATAGACCCATCAGAATAAACAAAACAAATATTATATTCCATACAATTATATCAATCAAAACTTGGAACAAAAGCAAGTCACTGAAACGTTAAATTAAACCTCACGCATATACTTTACTTAATGATTACTTCCTCCAATCCCAAGAGAAACATGTTATTGTTTGACCTAGAATCCGATTGAACATACATTGAACTTTATAAACAATCAGTTCAGACATGGAACAAGCTGATGCAACAAAATTGACTAGAAAGAAACCATCGATTCTACCGATGATTCCCCAATCAGGCAAAAGCAGTAGACAATACCGTGTTTGTAGCTCCAATTCGAGGACGCGTGAATGTCGTCGATGAAGCAGACATTTTCAGAGAACAGTGAGAGGAATGGAAGGAAGCATCGAAGATGGGTGTTGTGTTGGAATCATCTAGAAATGAGTGATACCCAGATCGAGAAACAAACTAGAGTGGTGAGCAGCTGTTGAAGGAAGATCTGATGATGGATTTGAAAGTGAAGGGAATGTGAAGAAGATTTGGGAAAAGGGTGAGATCAGGTGTGAGTTGGGTTAGGCTTGTGTTTGGTTGGTTTGTTGGTCTGGGTTGAGTAATGGCGTCATTTGGAGTTCAATGGGAGCCTTAACTTCGACCCGTGATTCGAGGACCAGTCAAATATTTGCTGGTGGGAGTTACAGTTGATATTAACACTACACGTAACTTTGGGATAAAGCTACATTTTCAGTCCCTCGTATTTTGTTTCCTTTTTATTTTATATCGTCATGTTTAAGGGCACCACATTACCCCAAATATTATTATAACACAAAGTATAAAATAAAAGAAGAATAATAAAGTAGGACACTACATCTATAGATGTTATGAATTAATAAAATATTGTTTTATTTAAGTGATGTTAAGAAGTAAATAAAAGGTTTTTATTAGGTAAATAATGACGTTTGAAAACAATATAACTGCTAATGTATGTTCATATTACTTTGTGTAATTAAAGAAACTTCGTTTGTTATAATTCTCATTTGCTTCAATCACCAAGTAGTAACACCTCAAAATATCATAGCTCTTCCAAATCTAATCAATCTGCAAGACAGCAAATACGTTAAGGCACCTGAACTTTGGTGGTCGATGTTGGTGGTAGTTAAGATGTTCATTTACCATTGGTCGAATTTTCATATAGTAACAACTATCACACGAGTATCACATATGCACCTTATGAAGCATTG